>JAACNH010001067.1:0-105388 GCA_019447015.1 Hymenochirus boettgeri | reverse complement strand
CCTGGATACTTCTCTTGAGAGGGGATGGGGGAAAGACTATAATTGCCTGTCTACAAATGCCATTCTAGAAGGTAGTGGATTTGCTCAAGGGCTACCATAGAAATTACCCAGAAGTCTCTACTCTTAACCTTACAGGGTAGGATGCTGGTTCCATGTCTCTTGGTTTATATAACCCCTGGATCTTGTTTATAAACAATGTGGTAAAATGACCTCCTGTTCATCCTGTCATCTTTCTTCTTTTTCAATAGAATCCAAGTCCCAGGAATCTAATGGTAAGTACAGCATCTTTCTGTGGTCCCCAGGATAGGAGAGGAGATTATAATAACAGCATTAGTGTTGCCATAGCTCGTTTATAGCTGATCCAGTGGCATAACTGCAGCCCCCCGGGACGGCCCTCCAATGTACCGCGATCAGCAGCCGATCATGCACACATCGCGTTTAGTCGTTTAGAAATACCGCCGGTCCGGTACAGATGTTCACCGGGAGATTGGTGTGTAGGGAGTGTGTGCCAGGGACCTGCCTTAAAAGCTGTGGGGCGGCCGAGCACCTTCAATTTGGCCCCTGAGCTGATCGATTGCATGGGTTGGTGTTGATTCATAGTGTGATGCAACACAAGGCTAGTTGGGATCTCTCACATTCTATAGATCTATATCAACAAGTACAAAAGTCAACAAGTTCGAATTGATAACCCTAGACTTTCTCCATAACCCTCAAATGCTTTTTTTTTTTTGGTAACTGTCGAAATTCTGTCATAGCCCTCGAATGTGGCATTCGCTAACCCTCCAATACGGCGAACGATTTCGGTAACCCTCGGAAATAGCTTGATTGTCAGGAAAGTTAGTATTTAAATAAGTTTTGGTGATGGTGACATGTTCTCCAAACCATTTCCCAAAGCCATTTACAGTAAGTTACCATTGTTATTTTAACTGGATTTTATCAGAACATTTCAAACTATTTGTCCCCATTGACTTTAATGAAAACTTTTACCGAAATTCAAAAGTTCAAAACTTTAGGAAGTTTGACCATCTCTAGCTATTATTTTGTAACAACCATTAAGACGTTATCTAACTGCAGTAACCCAGTAAAAAGCTACCATCTGATTGGTTGCAGTAAATTAATGGCGCAGTCAAATTTTGCACTTCTTTTTGAATCAGCCCATAAACCTCTTCCTAGTAATTTAAAGCCAGACTAATAGCTGGAAGTGGGCAAACCCTATTAAAGGGAAATTATATACACCCCCCCACTCCCAATAAAAGTACACCCCCCTGGGTGACAACATAAATCGATATGTCCTCACTACAATATGTTACTGTGGTACCCAGGGCTATAATAACAACAATAAAGTTGGATAATCTACTCTATAGCTGATCAATTGCATGTGTTTACCAATGGTGCGATTCCTACTACTCACACCACTTTCAGGCACAAAGGTCTCTAATTGTGATAACCCAGGAAAAGTCTAACTCTGATTGGTTGCAGCAAATTAATGGCACAGGCCCAGTAAACTTACCTTAGAAATCCTAAAATCCTATAAAATCCTGGTAGCCATCTCACTTAGTCCCACCCACAGTCTTGTGTCTGGGGCCTGGCCAATCTAAAGCCAATCACTGTGAGAACAGTAAAGCTATGGAACTGTCTTCCAGTGGACGTTGTTATGGCAGGTTCATTGGTCAGTTTAATAAAAAGCTGGATGAGTTTCTACAAACAAGGAATGTTACAAGTTACTGGTATTGATACATAAAGTAGAGTTGGGAAAGGGTTTGTCACTGTGAGAACGGTAAAGCTATGGAACTGTCTTCCAGTGGACGTTGTTATGGCAGGTTCATTGGTCAGTTTAATAAAAAGCTGAAAGAGTTTCTACAAACAAGGAATGTTACAAGTTACTGGGATTGATACATAAAGTAGAGTTGATCCAGGGAAATTTCCGATTGCCAGTCAGGAAGGAATTTTTTCCCCCTTCATAAATTTGGTGGGATTTTTTTGCCTTCCTCTGGATCAACAGTTAGGCAGGAAATAAGGGATATTGCTAGATGGGTTGGACTGGATGGACGTATGTCTTTATTCAACCTCAAATACTTTCCTATACTATACTATACTAAGCACATGCTGTGCTAGAAACGAATGCCTCAAGGCATATGTGGAGCTCCAGCCACTTTTCAGCGTCTAATGGAAAAGACAGTGGGGGACATGCACCTCCTAGAAGTTCTAGTCTAAAGGACCTGGGTTAATGTCCTTAGAAACATAGTCAATGCCTACACTACCTAAAAATTACGGTCCGCTAGCGAAGAACGGAATTTTGCGAAAATACGAGGATCTCCGAAAACGGGATTTCCGTAAAAACGAGGACCCATTCCAAACACGCGGATTCCGAAAAAAACGAGGGGATTCCCGTAAAAAACGTGTGTAATCATGGTATCTGCCATGGGTTAAAATGGCAAATAATCCAAACAGAAATTGAATTTACAAAAATTTTCTGTTTTTACCGAAAATTCTCGTTAATCGTTCTAAATCCGGTAATTCCGAGGTCTTCGGTTTTTCCGGGTCCCGGAACAGATCGCAGTTCTCGTATTACGGGAGATAGATACCGTTTTTCGAAAATTTTCGGAACAAAAAATCACGCAGTTATCGTGAAGGCGAAAATCCGGAATAATCCGCCGTTCGCGGACGGGATAATCCGCGGCGGATCCCGGTTCGGGTCCGCGCAACCCGGCCATCTCTAGTTAGGGTATATGAGCAGTTGAATATTACTGGGAGTACCAGTAACAGGATGGGCTTCATGAGTAAATGATGTTGGGACCATAGCCACTTGCATGGGTGTGTTTACTAAAACATCCACTGGTTCAATTTAAGAAGAAATCAAGAGCCAAAAGAATGCATTTACATTTTATTAAAACCACTTTTATCATGAGAGAGAGAGAGAGAGGGAGAGATAGAGAGAGAAAGAGAAGAAGAAGAGAGAGGGACCATTATCAATTTATTAGTTCAGTGAATTAGGTCAGCAAGATAAAATGTACCCCCTTTTTGGGAGTGACTTAAAACGGACCTTGTGTCTCCTTGAATGTGCAAGTTTAATTTGATATAAGAAGGATCCAGGCCTGCTGCCTGTAGTTACCATAGTTACATCACATCGCAACACATTTATCAGTTGCTCAACTGAGCAATCTCTAGCTTAACCAGTTGAGAAAATTCTACTGTAGGAACTAGTTCCAGGATCTAAATTACAGGGAAATACTTCATATTTTAGTCGGAGACCATAGTGTCTGTGGCCTGATTAAACAAAGAAGACCTGAAAACAAAACACGAATATCCAAGAGGCCCACCAAATGGGTCTTTATTGAGTGGTTTGTCTTCTTGCATCAACAACTCATATATGGCACGTCACACAAATCAATATTATGTGCCACTATGGAGGACAAGATATAACAAAAACCCAAAACAAATGTGTTGTGCAGACTTTACGTTTATTTTTTTTCTTGTTAAAGGGTCCAAAATGCTGTCAATGGGTTCTTCCGTCAATGCACGTTATTAGGAATCACAAGGGAGTTTTTTAGGACAATTACCAATGTCATTTTGTTAGGTGTGGACATCGAACCACTGCAGATACTGTAAACGAACAGGGGAGGGGGGGGGTGGGAGGGGGGAGGCCCACAGGGGGAAAAATAAAAGACATTAAACAAAATCCAAAGGGTAGCACATTTCCTTACGTCCCCTGGCATGTTGTCCTGGATGTTCCTCGAGGTTGGACGCAGGAATGGATACAATTGTTTCTACTGGTAAACTAGAGTGCTAGACAAATAAAAGGAATCGGTGAAAATATGAGGGAAACCTGGTTTTTTTTGTTCTCCTCTTCCAATGAACCCCCAGATTAATTTCTAAAGCAGTTGTCCTACTTTGTGTTTATCATAAATCACAACAGCACACAGCATTAAATTGCAGCTCTCCCGACTGGCCCCATCAATGTCAGATTAGCTATCCTTGAACCGGGCATGTATTGCTAGATGCCCCTGACCTCCCTTAAAGGTCCATTCCTACGTGCCAACATAGGAGCAGGACTGGGATAGGAGCAGACAGAAATACTCAAACCCGTTTTTTGCTAACGTGTGGTCGTTTACACATAAAAAGAGGGAGGTTGTTGGGTGTTGTGTTTAGCATTATTTCTGTTAGCATTGGGGATTTCAAAGGATAATCAGCAAATTGTGACTGTTTGTAAAGTTTAGACTTCTATTTTATACGTGTTTCGGTATTTAATAGCTCTTTTTCGTTGTTGATCTTGTTGTAGTTCAATCTTGTTCTTTTTGTTTGGGTGTTTTTTGTTATTTTTTTTTTTGTTTTGCTGGGTTTTGTTGGGGTTGATTTGTGTCCATTTTTTCTTTGTTGTGGTTTTTTGTGTTGATAGGTTGAGTTGGTTATGGGTTGGCATTATTTTTTTTGTGGGGTTTTGTTTTAGTGCTGAATGGTTTTGTTGCTGTTACGTTGGACGTGTTTTCTTTTATGCATTCTTGGTTGTTGTTAGGATCTTACAATGAGTCAAGCATCAAAAAAATTGATGTGCTAGAAACTTATGTTAAGGCTCATGTGTAAAGACATACTTTTATCAATCTGTTATGGCAATTTGAGAACAGTTAATTGCAACGAATACGTTTGTTGCATGCACAGTTGGAGCCAGCACTTAGACACTTGATGTAGCAGCATGTTATAATATGTTACGGTCATCATTAGAATTCATATTGTTTAAAGGAAAACTATACCTCAATGTTCTAATAAAAAAAAAATTCATACACAGAATAATTTAAGCCCCTCAACGTCAAAGCCCACTAAACGTCAAACAAATGACTATAAAAGGAGGGTAATATTTTCTGTCAATTGCTTGAACTTGGCAGTGAATTGCAGAGAGAGTAACAAAATATAGGACATAACCTTTCATTTTTAATTGAATCCACTATGAAGAGAGAGAAGAAAATTTAAACTTTTAAAAAACATTACAGACGGCAGCTACAGTCAACATACAAAAACGAGGCTCCTTAACCACTGAAGTAACAGCCGTTCAGAATGTTCCTTTGTCAATAGAACAGCAGAATAAGCCAACGCTTACAATGAACGCATACGCATTCAAAATCGCTTGTCACAGTTAAAATAGATATGTTTTTTTAAATTCTTGTTTTCGAAATGTAACAGCACAAGTATATAATAAACGACACTTGTGTTAACAAAACAATTCATCTGTAGTGTAGTGTGCTGAATTTGATTGCTGGGAACGCGATGGCAACAAGGACTTGCACCCATATTTCCATCTGTCAACTACACCAGATGAACTAAAAATTGTAATACTTTAAAACAGAAAAAACATATCTCTAAAACTGAAAATGCCATTACTGGAGGACAATTCCCTTTCTAAAGTTGCCCACAGTATGAGCAGTGGGGATATCCAGTGTGTACATGATTGCCAGCAGTTTTAACAGCCTAAGGCACCTCGCGCCCCATAATACAGAACAAACATAGTTTGTGTGTATTTTCTACAGGTCTCAAGCAAAATATAGGTAGTGGGCCTACATGTCACACCAACAGGGTGATTTCCATGTGGGGGTAGATGGGACTCAAAAACTCTATGGAGGTTCTAGCCACTAAATCTGTGTGTCGAGGCATCATATAATTACAAATGTTAACATCAACTCACTGTTACCTTAAAGTAAGGACATGGGATTGCTGGCAATTTTAGGGTATGGTAGTACAAACCCCACTCCACCTGCAGAGAATTGACACACAAGGGGGTAATACATTCACATGCCATATTCTTCGTAATGCTGTTCAACAGAGCTGACCAAAATTGAACACTGGACTGTAGACTCAACAAATTTCTTGGCCATTACAGTTGACCTTGTTTTCCTAAAGTCATGGGTTCCTTGATTACCCACCATTTTGAGTGAGTCTTACCCTACCTGCCTGCAGGGGTTTGCTCCTTAAAAGAACAAGATACGGGACAATCTTGTTATCTCTAGGCCAAAGCTTGGATAATAGTTTTTTTTATTTAGGGTTGACAACTAGAGGACACTATCGCCTATTGTATCATCCATGGAAGGGTAAATGTGTTCTCCAGACACTCTGCTCTAAGTTAACTAACGGTAATAATTGCCTCACCGCGATTGTCACTGTGAATCTGTGTATTTCTTTTGCTCGTATTCCATGGGTTACCCACAACTGCTAAATATGAGGATTCTGTGTTTTGGGAATGTTAGAATACAGTTGAAATAACAGGTAGGCTTCTAGGGCTCTGTGCAGCCTTTGTCCACCATTGAGATTTAGCCACAGAAAATTCCGAGTCTGTACGGATTCATCTAATTTGCCTGCAGGCCCCATTAAAGCATCTGTGATTTGAGATTTATCCACACATTTTTTTAATTATTATCAAGCCCTGAAGAATGTCTTGCCTTTGCCACATTCTGTCTACAGCAGGATTGTCTCAAAACACTGATGCTGTGATACACAAAAAAAGATGTCATCAGTTTAATCATATGTATATGATACAAACAATGTAATATCTCATTACCAGTCAATCAGGATTGGAAACAGACCAATGAGCATCAGAAAACAAATATATAAAGCAAACTGAAAGCTGAAGAGAACGGGTAGGAGTCATTAGAACGGGTAGGAGCATTAGAGGTAGGGTCACTTAGAACGGTAGGAGTAACTTAGAACGGGTAGGAGTCACTTAGAACGGGTAGGGTCACTTAGAACAGGTAGGAGTCACTTAGAACGGGTAGGAGTCACTTAGAACAGGGAGGAGTCACTAGACGGGTAGGAGTCACTTGAAGGGTAGGAGTCACTTAGAAACAGGTAGGAGTCACTTAGAACGGGTAGGAGTCACTTAGAAACAGGGAGGAGTCACTTAGAACGGGTAGGAGTCACTTAGAACGGGTAGGAGTCACTTAGAACGGGAGAGTCCTTGAACGGGTAGGAGTCACTTAGACAGGGAGGAGGAGTCACTTAGAAACGGGTAGGAGCACTTAGAACAGGTAGGAGTCACTTAGACGGGTAGGAGTCACTTAGAACGGGGAGGAGTCACTTAGACGGGTAGGAGTCACTTAGAACGGGTAGGAGTAACTTAGAAGGAGAGTCCTTAGAAACAGTAGGGTACTTAGAACAGGTCGTAGGGTTTTGTGGAGTTGTTTGTCCCCCATTCAGTTTAGTAATAGAAGATCTCAAAGTTGTTAGTATTTAACATGCGCACTTCCTTCCTCCGGTTTGGATTCTTCTAATTGCCCCCGGTTCCGCCGTTAATTGAATTGGTATTTGAATTTATCACACCACTGTTTCATCCTTTTCATGATCAAGTCCAGGAGAATATCTACTGCTTTTTTCACACTCTGTCCAGAGGCCAGCACTTGTTTCAAAATACGGAATGCTGGGATGGAAATAAATGTCAGCAGATTTAATAATATTTATGGAAACAAAATATCACATTAATCAGTATAATATAATACCGGCCCCCAATTCCAACCGGTAATTCACCACATTATTAGATGGATTACGAACCAGATATTTGTTTCTGGTATTGATACAATAAGTAGAGTGCATCCAGGATATTCTGATTGGAAGGATCCCTGTCCTTCATAACGATTTTTAGCCTTCCTCTGGATCAACTGTTAGGCAGGCATTGTGGGTGATTGCGAGTAGGTTGAACTGGATGGACGTGTGTTTTCAAGTACACAGTATAGCATGTAAAATACTATATTATTTACTGGTTTAGATATTTAGGATAATGATTGGCCCTTATTTAGGCAGAGGAAGCAGACTCCTTCTCCATGCCGTCAATCAAGGTTGTGACTGCTGAATCATAATCAATGATTGACTGTTCTTTTCCCTGCGGCCTCCTGCACATGCTCAAAGTCCTAAAAGCTCATTGAGCAATGGGAGGAGTCGGCAACCTCTGCCAGAATACTTATTATTAAATATCTGGTTAGAAATGTGAGTAATAGAGTGCAAAATAGCCGTTGGGTTTCAACACAGGGACTCTGCTAAGTTTTTCGAGTCACCTGTAGACGCAACTACTTGGTAGACGGTCATTCGGCCCACCAGCTGAAATTGAAAAGGACATACCGGGAAACCAGATTAAAAACGGTATATTAAAAGAACACTAACAACCATGACATCATTCGAGCGGGTGTCTCTAAACGGGCCCCCCTGACCAAGGTGGCAAAAAACACTTTATTTTCTTTTCATCCCACCTGCAAAGATGAACTGACAAAAACATACGGCCCCCCGAGAACTTGTGAACAGTATATAATCAGACACACTGCCAGCCGACAACACCCGAGTAACCACATCGGAAGCAGATATTGCTATACCTGACTCTATGGAACAGCCTGAACTAAACAGAGGCCTATGGCCCCGTAAATCGGGGGGGGGGGGGGGGGGGGGGGGATTTGTTGTGGGGGACATGGGTGGACCCGGCAGCCACACAGAGACCCAACCTACAGGGACTAACCTAAACAAAGAATATGTAAACTGGGATGTTATCTTATTTTGATCACTAGAGTAACTACTGTATGAATCTATATGTGATTAACTTACAGATGGAAATCCCAGGATAACACCGAGGGACGGCACTCATTTGGACGATATGTATATTAGAAATGTATATATATAGTACAGGTAACTGATGAATAACAAATAATAGGATACAAACACAACTAACCACCAATATCCTGGTTAATTAAAAGTAAAACGAGGTCAACAAAGCGCTATCTAAATAGATATGACCTCCTCAGGTCCCCATTGGTTCCCCACCCTATACTACCCCTTCTTGTAACCTATAGGGTGCCTGATACACTCAAATGATCTATATAGAAAACAAAACCTATAGGAAATAGTGCAACACCCACCCTGACGAATTTGCCTCAGTCTCGATACAGAAGGAAAGCAAACCCGATTACTATGTCCCCACAGACAGATACCACCACCTTAGGGCAAAGGAATACTACAAGACCCACTAAAGAGAAATAACAATAGTAATGTGCCCAAAAACAAAAATTGATACAATACCACTGACCCAATATATACCGGATCTCCCCGTTCCCACTGCCTGAATAATATCTCACAGGTACTTTTATAAAGAATATACAAAAGTCTGGAGTGGCAAATGGGAATAAATCTGATGGTGTGAATATACGGTGACAAGCCTACACACCCACAAAAATCTGATGCTAAAACACCAGAATAGATAGTACGTACTAAACACCTAGTGAATAACCTATACACTTTACTCCTAAGGTATACATGATAGTTCAGCACACCCCCCCACTACTTAAAACTCTATGGAGACTCCTCCCCAAACGTTGTTTACGTTTTCACTGACCTACACTGCTTGGATCTCCCCCAGCAAGAGCCGAGACTCCTTGAGGTTTAACTGTTGCCCCTGTTGGGCAATGTTTTCGTTTTTAAATATATGGTGAACCCACTGATTATCTCTGTCTTTTGAGCTGGTCTGGTTCCCGAGGTCTTCTGGGTCCTGATCCAATGGCCCCACCTACATCCTCCCATATGGACAATGGGAATCAAACAAACCAATCAAATTGATTTCATGGAATGTAGAGGGTAACCAGGCCGTCTAAACGTATACAGGTATTCTCTTGCCTTACAAATATGCTCCCGACATAATATGCCTGCAGGAGACCCACTTACTAACCACAACCACCTCTTGATACATAAGCCCTGATTGGATGGGCCGCACACAGTGTCTATTCACCCTACTCAGGAGGGTCTCCCTTCTTATAAAAAAACTTAGACACAAAATGATACAAGTTAAACAGACCCACACGGCCGATACGTTTTTGTAGCGACAGAACTAGACCTCTCCCGTGGTGCTCTGGGTGTGTACAGTCCCCCGCACAACGGCCCCATTGCACCATACTCACACTTTACCAAGATGCACCAAGATGTAATCTGCATGGGCGGACTTAACCAAGTAATGTCCACACACAAGACAGATACTGTATGCCAAACCCCTACACCCCACTCACACTCAAAAGGACAACTAACCCCTCTGGCATCTACTGTCCAGGCCTGGGGATGGGTAGACATGTGGAGCAAAGACACCCGGACACCTCCCGAATATACTTGTCACTCACCAACACACAATACACTCTCTAGGATAGACTATATGTTCCTTACCAAAAAGACTGTCCCATACACACGACAAAATAAAAACACTTCCCCAGGGTATTTCTGACACTCCCCCAATATTACTAACAGTCTCCCTTCACTCCTCAGTCCCCCTCAAAAAATAACTGGAACTCACCCATTCTGGCTAACCCATTCCCCCAACCAGACCCACTACATGAACAACTAGAGGAATATATGACAATAATGCCCCCTCACACAACCCAATATAGTATGGGACTCATTAAAAGCATCATATACGGGAGAAGTTACACTCCACCATATCAATATCAAGCGTTCCACACTAGAGGACGGAAAAAACGTAACCACGTCACTAATAAAAGCAAGAAAAAGAAAATATACAGCAAGGTACCAAAACCTCACAACGACCCTGGCTTCAAACACAGCGACTATAAATATAATGATACTAGAAAAAGCCAACGAAAACAATTCTTTATGAAAAAAAATTTCTTTGAAAAATGGAATCACTAGCCAAATACTATTCCTTCATAGTCAAAGATCACACAAAATAAACACAATCCTCACTATCAAAAACAATCAGGGACCCCAACCACTCACCACACACAGATTCTTGAGATATTTACCGAATACTATCACAAACTATACAAATCTCGCCTCAACCAAAAAACCCGAAATAGAACATATCTGGAACAAATCCGTTGCCAACCATAACAACCAGAACAAAGACAAATGCTGGAATCCCCCATTACACTAGAAGAGATCCAGTCAGCTATAGACTCCATGCAAATAATAAAGCTCCTGGTCCAGATGGACTCCCTATAGAAACTTACCAAAAATACCAAGCCAACTATAAAACCATTACTGGAGATGTTTAACCATGCACCCAACACCAGACTTCAACAATCACTACACAGCAACGATTGTAGTCCTCCACAAAACCAGGCAAAGATCTCTCGGAATGTGGATCATACAGGCCAATCCTTATTGGCCTCGACTACAAAATCCTGGCCAAAACAATAGCTCAGCGGATAAAAGAAGATAATGCTATCTATTATACACACCAAACCAAACTGGATTCATGCCTGGGAAGTCCACATCTATAAATTTACGCCGCACACTAATTCAAACCCAAATAAACCACGACAACTCTGGAAACCGTATGATGGATATCATTGGACGCTAACAAAGCATTCGGTGTCAAGTGGCCCTATTTAATGGAGGTGACGCATCGATTCGGGTTGGCCCCAATCTATCATATGATAAAACTACTGTGTACGTGCCCCCCAGGCTCAAATCCTAGTAAAATAATTTCACAGACCTTCCCCCCTTCACAGAGGTACCCGCCAGGGTTGTCCCCTATCCCCTATTTATTCGCCCTTAGCAATTGAACCACTAGCCACCATGATCCAAACACATAACCAGATAAAAGGTTTTGCCTCAACCAATATGAAGAACGTCTAGGATTATATGCAAGAGATGATTAATAATATATTAGACAACACCAACAACTCACTCAGCACGATATTCCAACTGATCATACCTTTGGTTAAACAATAAATTGGGACAAATCTGCTCTACCCAATGGACGCAACACAACCCACCATAGCACACAACCTGCACCCATACCTATCGTCGAACACTTCAAATACCTAGGAGTACAATAACGAACCCCCCCCCAGCAATTCTACTCCCTAAATATAGCCCCTTTAATAGATCTAGCACTAACCAAAAACACTGGCATGGAAATCTCTTCCCCTCACACTATGGGTAGAATCCAACTTATAAAAAATGTTCTATTTCCAAAAATCTTATATACGGTCCAACCATCCCTAACATAACTACCCCAGTCCTTTTTTAAAAACTGAATAGTATAATACCTCCTTCCTCTGGAACAACAAAAACCCAGATGAAACCTCACTAAACCTCAAGCCCCAAGAAATATGGGAGGATTAGCTCTATCTAATCTACAGCTATACTACTGGGCCTCGCAACCTACAGTATTTAAAATGTTGGGTAGATGCTACCAGCAACCTACAGCCTCAGACCAATGATGAATATATACCTCACGGGACAATAATGGCCTATCTCGAGGCTCCCAAAATTCATATGATAGGCAAAGGAACCCATGCGACAAAACAATCCACAAAATCTGGCAACTAATAAATTATCAATACAAAAGGCCCATATAATCATACCCGCGCTGGAAAAACAAATTGCTGCCAGAACTGAAAGCTTAAGGGAGAAAAGTTATGGGGGAAATACGAAATAAACCCAATAGAGTCAATCATCGATAACAACACCATAATCTCCTTCACTGAACTCCAAGAAAAGAAACACCCTACCTAGTTCGATGCACTATCGGTACCTCCAAATGCGACACGCACTCACAACATATACTCCACCATAAACCTGCTATTCCAAACACCAATAATCGGAATTGTGGCACCCAGGGCCCGCGGGGATGGTCCCACGTATATACACCCATCTGATACAGACAAAATCACAGACAAAATATAAACATATTCAAAATAAATGGGCTGCATGCCTGGGGAGGTGGGAGAATGAACAATGGATGGATATAGCTGCCTCATATACTCTAGCCTCCCCCGTCTACAACAAAATGAGTACAGTTCAATATCACACATCAAGCCTACTAAAACCTAGACAAACCAGGCATTTGGAATACCAACCTGTCGAACTGCCCCAAATGCGCCCACCCGATCAGATTTTCCACATTAAATATGGTACTGCCCTGGAGTTGCACGTTTTGGACAAAGGTAATCAATTGTTGAACCCAATAACACCACACCAATAGACCCAGCCCCCTACTGTCTGTTTGGAGTTGTAGAGGAAGAATGTGTGGTCCTCTGGTGAGGGATGATATTCCTGCAGGCATCCTTATTTTATGCAAGGAAGACCATAGTCTTATGATGGCTTTCCACAAAAAACCCCAATTACAAACCTGGATATTAAGCTGATAAACAATGACCTCCCGATGATAAAAATGATATATAAACTAGAGAAAATCTGGTCGGATGGACCGCTCCCCAGACACACTCACCCCAAATAAATAATAAATCAAAATATATTAACAGATATTTTGCCTGGAATATGGACTGGGCTGGGCGCCCTCGGAGGGGACCGGGGTGGCGGGGACGGCCAACCTCGCCCGGCAGGGATAGGAGAAAGAAAAGGAAGACAGACCACAAACTATAAAATGTTTATAAAGTTTATTCTATATTTATGTTTTAATATGAAAATCAACTTTACTTTATAGCAAATCCAGTAACTTGTAACATTCCTTGTTGTAGAAACTCATCCGCTTTTATTAAACTGACCAATGAACCTGCCATAACACGTCCATGGAAGACAGTTCCATAGCTTTACCGTTCTCACAGTGACAAACCCTTCCCAACTCTACTTTATGTATCAATACCAGTAACTTGTAAATTCCTTGTTTGTAGAAAACTCATCCAGCTTTTTATTAAACTGACAATGAACCCTGCCATAACAACGTCCACTGGAAGACAGTTCCATAGCTTTACCGTTTCTCACAGTGACAAAACCTTTCCCAAACTTAATTTATGTATCAATCCCAGTAATTGTAACTTCCTTGTTTGCAGAAACTCATCCAGCTTTTATTAAACTGACCAATGAACCTGCCATAACAACGTCCACTGGAAGACAGTTTCCATAGCTTTACCGTTCTCACAGTGACAAACCTTTCCCCAACTCTACTTTATGTATAATACCAGTAACTTGTACATTCCTTGTTTGTGAAAACTTCCAGCTTTTTATAAACTGACCAATGAACTGCATAACAACGTCACTGGAAGCAGTTCCATAGCTTTACCGTTCTCACAGTGAAAACCCTTTCCCAACTCTACTTTATGTACAATACAGTAACTTGTAACATTCCTTGTTTGTAGAAACTCATCCAGCTTTTATTAAACTGACAATGAACCTGTCATTAACAACGTCCACTGGAAGACAGTTCCATAGCTTTAACCGTTCTCACAGTGACAAACCCTTCCCAACTCTACTTTAGTATCAATACCAGTAACTTGTAACCATTCCTGTTTGTAGAAAATCATCCAGCTTTTTTTAAACTGACCATGACCTGCCATAACAACTCCACTGAAGAACAGTTCCATAGTTTACCGTTCTCACAGTGACAAACCCTTTCCCAACTCTACTTTATGTATTCAATCACCAGTAACTTGTAACATTCCTTGTTTGTAGAAACTCATCCAGCTTTTTATTAAACTGACCAATGAACCTGCCATAACAACGTCCACTGGAAGACAGTTCCATGCTTTACGTTCTCACAGTGACAAACCCTTCCCACTCTACTTTATGTATCAATACAGTAACTGTAACATCCCTGTTTGTAGAAATCCAGCTTTTTATTAAACTGACCAATGAACCTGCCTATACAACATCCACTGGAAGACATTCCATAGCTTTAACCGTTCTCACAGTGACAAACCCTTTCCCAACTCTACTTTATGTATCAATACCAGTAACTTGTAACATTCCTTGTTTGTAGAGAATTACTCATCCAGCTTTTATTAAACTGACCAATGAAACTGCCATAACAACTCCACTGGAAGACAGTTCCATAGTCTTTACCGTTCTCACAGTGAAAACCCTTTCCCAACTCTACTTTATGTATCAATACCAGTAACTTGTAACATTCCTTGTTTGTAGAAACTCATCCAGCTTTTTTATTAAACTGACCAATGAACCTGCCATAACAACTCACACTGGAGGACAGTTCCATAGCTTTACCATTCTCACAGTGACAAACCTTCCCAACTCTACTTTATGTATCAAAACCAGTAACTTGAAATTCTGTTTGTGAGAAACTCATCCAGCTTTATTAAACTGACCAATGAACCTGCCATAACAACATCCACTGCGAAGACCGTTCCATAGCTTTACCGTTCTACAGTGACAACCCTTTCCAACTTACTTTATGTATCAATACCAGTAACTTGTAACATTCCTTGTTGTAGAAACTCATCAGCTTTTTATTAAAACTGACCAATGAACCTGCCATACAACATCCACTGGAAGACAGTTCATAGCTTTACCGTTCTCACAGTGACAAACCCTTTCCCAACTCTACTTTATGTATCAATACCAGTAACTTGTAACATCCTTGTTTGTAGAAACTCATCCAGCTTGTTATTAAACTGACCAATGAACCTGCCATAACCAACATCCCTGGAAGACAGTTCCATGCTTTACCATTCTCACAGTGTACAAACCCTTTTCCCAACTCTACTTTATGTATCAACCAGTAACTTGTAACATTCCTTGTTTGTAGAAACTCATCCAGCTTTTTATTAACTGACCAATGAACCTGCCATAACAACGCCATGGAAGACAGTCATAGCTTTACCGTTTCACAGTGACAAACCCTTTCCCAACTCTTTTATGTATCAATACCAGTAACTTGGAACATTCCTGTTTATAGAAACTCATCAGCTTTTTATAAACTGACCAAAGAACCTGCCATAACAACGTCCCTGGAAGACGTTCCATAGCTTTACCGTTCTCACAGTGACAAACCCTTTCCCAACTCTACTTTATGTATAATACCAGTAACTTGTAAATTCTTTTTATAGAAATAATCATCCAGCTTTTTTAAAACGACCAATGAAACCTGCATAACACATCCACTGGAAGGCAGTTCTATAGCTTTACTGTTCTCACAGTGACAAACCCTTCCAACTCTACTTTAGTTACAATCCCAGACTTGTAACAACTGTTCTTTTTGTAGAAAACTCATCCAGCTTTTTATTAAACTGACCAATGAACCTGCCATAACAACGTCAATGGAAGACAGTTCCATAGCTTTACCGTTCTCCCAGTGACAAACCCTTCCCCAACTCTACTTTATGGTATCAATACCAGTAACCTGTAACAGCCTTGTTTGCAGAAACCATCCAGCTTTTATTAAACTGACCAATGAACCTGCATAACAACGTCCACTGGAAGACGTTCCATAGCTTTACCGTTCTCACAGTGACAAACCCTTTCCCAACTCTTACTTTATGTATCAATCCCAGTAACTTGTAAATTCCTTGTTTGTAGAAACTATCCAGCTTTTTATTAAACTGACCAATGAACCGCCATACAACGTCCACTGGAGACAGTTCCATAGCCTTACCGTTCTCACAGTGACAAACCCTTTCCAACTCTACTTTATGTATCAATCCCAGTAACTTGTAACATTCCTGTTTGTAGAAAACTCATCACAGCTTTTATTAAACTGACCAATGAACCCTGCACATAACAACGTCCACTGAAGACAGTTCCATAGCTTTACCGTTCTCACCAGTGACAACCTTTCCCAACTCTACTTTATGTATCATCCAGTAACTTGTAACATTCCTTGTTTGTAGAAACTCATCCGCTTCTTTTTTAAACTGACCAATGAACCTGCCAAACAACGTCCACTGGGACAGACGTTCCATAGCTTTACCGTTCTCACAGTGACAAACCCTTTCCCAACTCTACTTTATGTATCAATACCGAGTAACTTGTACATTCCTTGTTTGCAGGAAACTCATCCAGCTTTTTATTAACTGACCAATGACTGCATAACAACGTCCTGGAAGACAGTTCCATAAGCTTACCGTTCTAACAGTGACAAACCCTTTCCACCTCTACTTTATGTATCAATACCAGTAACTTGTAACTTCCTTGTTTGTAGAGAACTCATCCAGCTTTTTAAAAAACTGACCAATGAACCTGCCTAAACAACGTCCACTGGAAGACAGTTCCAGCTTTACCGTTCTCACATGTGACAAACCCTTTCCCAACACTTACATTATGTACAATACCAGTAACTTGTAACATTCCTGTTTGTAGAAATCATCCAGTTTTTTATTAAAACTGACCAATGAACCGGCCATAACAACGTCCACTGGAAGACAGTTTCCATAGCCTTTACCGTTCTCACAGTGACAAAACCCTTTCCCAACTCTACTTTATGTATCAATACCAGAACTTGTTAACATTCCTGTTTGTAGAAACTCATGCCAGTTTTTATAAACTGACCAATGAACCTGCCATAACAATGTCCACTGGAAGACAGTTTCATAGCTTTACTTTCTCACAGTGACAACCCTTCCCAACTCCTACTTAGTAATCAATACCAGAACTTGTAACATTCCCTGTTTGTAGAAACTCATCCAGTTTTTATTAAACTGACCAATGACACTGCCATACAACGTCACATGGAAGACAGCCATAGCTTTACCGTTCTCACAGTGATTGGCTTTAGATTGGCCAGGCCCCAGACACAAGTCGTGGGTGGGACACAAGTGAGATGGTACCAGGATTTTATAGGGCAAGTGTTAGGATTCTAAGGGAAGTTACTGGGCCTTGCCATTAATTTGCTGCAACCAATTAGAGACCTTGTGCTGAAGTGTGTTGAGTTAGTAGGAATCGACAATTGGTAAATAATGCAAATTGATCAGAGTATAGAGTAGATATCCAACTCTATTGTTGTATTATAGCCTGGGTAACACAGTAACATATGTACTTACCATTAATTTGGGACTTGGATTCTATTGATAAAGAAGAAAAAAGACAGATCAGGGGCACATTTTACCACATTGTTTATAAGATCAGGGGTTTTATAACCCAAGAGACATGGAACCACCATGCTACCCTGTTACAATTATTACACATTCCAAATGTTGTAGACATAACAGACATTAATGTAAGGACTCTAAACCCGCCACTCACCTTTTCCTCCACACACTGGAATTACCTAAAGAAACAACTCCTATAGGAGTCACTTAGAACGGGTAGGAGTCACTTAGAACGGGTAGGAGTCACTTAGAACGGGTAGGAGTCACTTAGAACGGGTAGGAGTCACTTAGAACAGGGAGGAGTCACTTAGAACGGGTAGGAGTCACTTAGAACAGGTAGGAGTCACTTAGAACAGGTCGTAGGGTTTTGTGTAGTTGTTTGTCCACCATTCAGTTTCAGTAATAGAAGATTCTCAAAGTCTGTTAGTATTTAACATGCGCACTTCCTTCCCTCCGGTTTGGATTCTTCTAATTTGCCCCCGGTCCCGCCGTTAATTGCATCTGGTATTTGAGATTTATCCACACACTGTTTCATCCTTTTCATGATCAAGTCCAGGAGAATATCTACTGCTTTTTTCACACTCTGTCCAGAGGCCGCACTTGTTTCAAAATACGGAATGCTGGGATGGAAATAAATGTCAGCAGATTTAATAATATTTATGGAATACAAATAATATCACATTAATTCAGTATAATATATAATACCGGCCCCCAATTCCAACCGGTATATTCACCACATTATTAGATGGATTACGAACCAGATATTTGTTTCTGGTATTGATACATAAAGTAGAGTGCATCCAGGGATAATTCTGATTGGAAGGATCCCTGTCCTTCATAACGATTTTTTAGCCTTCCTCTGGATCAACTGTTAGGCAGCATTGTGGTGATTGCCGAGTAGGTTGAACTGGATGGACGTTGTTTTTCAAGTACACAGATAGCATGTAAAATACTATATTATACTGGTTTAGATATTTAAGGATAATGATTGGCCCTTATTTAGGCAGAGGAAGCAGACTCCTCTCTCCATGCAGTCAATCAAGGTTGTGACTGCTGACATCATAATCAATGATTGACTGTTCTTTTCCCTGCGGCCTCCTCTGCACATGCTCAAAGTCCTAAAAGCTCATTGAGCAATGGGAGGAGTCGGCAACCTCTGCCAGAATACTTATTATTAAATATCTGGTTAGAAATGTGAGTAATAGAGTGCTAAAAATAGCAGTTGGGTTTCAACACAGGGACTCTGCTAAGTTTTTCGAGTCACCTGTAGACGCAACTACTTGGCTAGACGGTCAATTCGGCCCACCAGCTGAAAATTGAAAAGGACATACCGGGCAACCAGATTAAAAACGGTATTAAAAAGAACTAACAACCATGACTATCATTCGAGCGGGTGTCTAAACGGGCCCCCCTGACCAAGGTGGCAAAAACACTTTATTTTCTTTTCATCCCACCTGCAAAGATGAAACTGACAAAACATACGGCCCCCCGAGAATCTGTGAACAGTATATAATCCAGACACCTGCCAGCCGACAACACCCGAGTAACCACATCGGAAGCAGATATTGCTATACTGACTCTATGGAACAGCCTGAACTAAACAGGGGCATAGGCCCCGTAAATCGGGGGGGGGGGGGGGGGGGGGGATTTGTTGGGAACATGGGTTGACCGGCAGCCCCACAAGACCCAACCTACAGGACTAACCTAAACAAAGAATATGTAAACTGGGATGTTATCTTTATTTTGATCACTAAGTAACTACTGTATGAATCTATATGTGATTAACTTACAGATGGAAATCCCAGGATAACCCGAGGACGGCACTCATTTGGACGATATTGTATATTAGAAAATGTAATATATATGTACAGGTAACTGATGAATACAAAATAATAGGATACAAACACAACTAACCACCAATATCCTGGTTAAATTAAAAGTAAAACGAGGTCAACAAAGCGCTATCTAAATAGATATGACCTCCTCAGGTCCCCATCTGGTTCCCCACCCTATACTACCCCTTCTTGTAACCTATTAGGGTGCCTGATACACTCAAATGATCTATATAGAAAACAAAACCTATAGCGAAATAGTGCAACACCCACCCTGACGAATTTGCCTCAGTCTCGATACAGAAGGAAAGCAAACCCGATTACTATGTCCCCACAGACAGATACCCACCTTAGGGACAAAGGAATACTACAAGCCACTAAAGAGAAATAACAATAAGTAATGTGCCCAAAAACAAAAATTGATACAATACTTACCCAATATATACCGGATCCTCCCCCGTTCCCACTGCCTGAATAATATCTCACAGGTACTTTTATAAAGAAATATACAAAGTCTGGAGTGGCAAATGAGGAATAAATCTGATGGTGTAATATACGGTGACAAGCCTACACACCCACAAAAATCTGATGCTAAACACCAGACATAGATGTACGTAACTAAACCCTAGTGAATAACCTAATACACTTTACCTCCTAAGGTATACATGATAGTTCAGCAACCACCCCCCACTACTTAAAACTCTATGGGAGACTCCTCCCCAAACGTTGTTTACGTTTTCACTGACTCACCTGCTTGGATCCCCCCAGCAAGAGTCCGAGACTCCTTTGAGTTGTTTACACTGTGCCCCTGTTGGGCAATGTTTTCGTTTTTAAATATATGTTAACCACTGATTATCTCTGTCTTTTTGAGCTGGTCTGGTTCGCCGAGGTCTTCCTGGGTCCTGATCCAATGGCGCCCCACCTACATCCTCCCCATATGGACAATGGGTGAATCAAACAAACCAATCAAATTGATTTCATGGAATGTCAGAGGGTTAAACCAGCCGTCTAAACGTATACAGGTATTCTCTTGCCTTACAAAATATGCTCCCGACATAATATGCCTGCAGGAGACCCACTTACTAACCACAACCACCTCTTTGATACATAAGCCCTGATTGGATGGGCCGCACACAGTGTCTATTCACCCTACTCAGGAGGGGTCTCCCTTCTTATAAAAAAAACTTAGACACAAAATGATACAAGTTAAAACAGACCCACACGGCCGATACGTTTTTGTAGCGACAGAACTAGACTCTCTCCCTGTGGTGCTCCTGGGTGTGTACAGTCCCCCCGCAACGGCCCCATTGCACCATTACTCACACTTTACCAAGATGCACCAAGATGTAATCTGCATGGGCGACTTTAACCAAGTAATGTCCACACACAAAGACAGATACTGTATGCCAAACCCCTCACCCCACTCACACTCAAAAGGACAACTAACCCCTCTGGCATCTACTGTCCAGGCCTGGGGATGGGTAGACATGTGGAGACAAAGACACCCGGACACCTCCGAATATACTTGTCACTCACCAACACACAATACACTCTCTAGGATAGACTATATGTTCCTTACCAAAAAGACTGTCCCATACACACGACAAATAACACACTTCCCCAGGGGTATTTCTGACCACTCCCCAATATTACTAACAGTCTCCTTCACTCCTCAGTCCCCCTCAAAAAATAACTGGAAACTCAACCCATTCTGGCTAACCCAATTCCCCCAACCAGACCCACTACATGAACAACTAGAGGAATATATGACAATCAATGCCCCCTCACACAACCCCAATATAGTATGGGACTCATTAAAAGCTCATATACGGGGAAGATTACACTCCACCATATCATATATCAAGCGTTCCACACTAGAGGACGAAAAAAACGTAACCACGTCACTAATAAAAGCAGAAAAAGAAAATATACAGCAAGGTACCCAAACCTCACAAGCGACCTGGCTTCAAACACAGCGACTATATAATATAATGATACTAGAAAAAGCCAAACGAAAACAATTCTTTATGAAAAAAATTTCTTTGAAAATGGGAATCACTCAGCCAAACTACTATCCTTCATAGTCAAAGATCACACAAAATCAAACACAATCCTCACTATCAAAAACCAATCAGGGACCCCAACCCACTCCACACCACAGATTCTTGAGATATTTACCGAATACTATCACAACCTATACAAATCTCGCCTCAACCACACTAAACCCGAAATAGCAACATATCTGGAACAAATCCCGTTGCCAACCATAACACCAGAACAAAGACAAATGCTGGAATCCCCCATTACACTAGAAGAGATCCAGTCAGCTATAGACTCCATGCCAAATAATAAAGCTCCTGGTCCAGATGGACTCCCTATAGAAACTTACAAAAAATACCAAGCCCAACTAATAAAACCATTACTGGAGATGTTTAACCATGCACCCAACACCAGACTATTTCCACAATCACTTTACACAGCAACGATTGTAGTCCTCCCAAAACCAGGCAAAGATCTCTCGGAATGTGGATCATACAGGCCAATATCCTTATTGACCTCAGACTACAAAATCCTGGCCAAAACAATAGCTCAGCGGATCAAGAAGATAATGCTATCTATTATACACCCAAACCAAACTGGATTCATGCCTGGGAAGTCCACATCTATAAATTTACGCCGCACACTAATTCAAACCCAAATAAACCACGACAACTCTGGAAACCGTATGATGATATCATTGGACGCTAACAAAGCATTCGGCTCGGTCAAGTGGCCCTATTTAATGGAGGTACTGCATCGATTCGGGTTTGGCCCCAATCTTATCAACTGGATAAAACTACTGTACGTGGCCCCCCAGGCTCAAATCCTAGTAAATAATTTTCACAGACCTTCCCCCTTCACAGAGGTACCCGCCAGGGTTGTCCCCTATCCCCCTATTTATTCGCCCTAGCAATTGAACCACTAGCCACCATGATCCAAACACATAACCAGATAAAAGGTTTTGCCTCAACCAATATGAAGAACGTCTAGGATTATATGCAGAGGATATTATAATATATTTAGACAACACCAACAACTCACTCAGCACGATATTCCAACTGATCAATACCTTTGGTTTAACCATAAATTGGGACAAATCTGCTCTACCCAATGGACAGCAACACAACCCACATAGCACACAACCTGGCACCCATACCTATCGTCGAACACTTCAAATACCTAGGAGTCACCATAACGAACCCCCCCCAGCAATTCTACTCCCTAAATATAGCCCCTTTAATAGATCTAGCACTAACCAAAACACTGGCATGGAAATCTCTTCCCCTCAACCTATGGGGTAGAATCCAACTTATAAAAAATGTTCTATTTCCAAAAATCTTATATACGGTCCAACACTCCCTAACATACATACCCCAGTCCTTTTTTAAAAAACTGAATAGTATAATAACCTCCTTCATCTGGAACAACAAAAAACCCAGATGAAACCTCACTAAACTCCAAGCCCCAAGAAATATGGGAGGATTAGCTCTATCTAATCTACAGCTATACTACTGGGCCTCGCAACTACAGTATTTAAAATGTTGGGTAGATGCTACCAGCAACCCTACAGCCTCAGACCATATGATGAATATATACCTCACGGGACCATATATGGCCTATCTCGAGGCTCCCAAAATTCATATGATAGGCAAAGGAACCCCACTGCACAAACAATCCTACAAAATCTGGCAACTAATAAATTACTCAATACAAAAGGCCCATATAATCATACCCCGCTCTGGAAAAACAAATTGCTGCCAGAACTGAAAGCATTAATGGGAGAAAAGTTATGGGGGAAATACGAAATAAACCCAATAGAGTCAATCATCGATAACAACACCATAATCTCCTTCACTGAACTCCAAGAAAAGAAACACCTACCTAGTTCGATGCACTATCGGTACCTCCAACTGCGACACGCACTCACAACATATACTCCACCACATAAACCTGCTATTCCCAAACACCCAATAATCGGAATTGTGCGCACCCAGGGCCCGCGGGGGATGGTCTCACGTATATACACCCATCTGATACAGACAAAATCACAGACAAATATAAACAATATTCAAAATAAATGGGCTGCATGCCTGGGGGAGGTGGAGACTGAACAATGGATGGATATAGCTGCCTCATATACTCTAGCCTCCCCGTCTACTAACAACAAAATGATACAGTTCAATATCACACATCAAGCCTACTAAACACCTAGACAAACCAGGCATTTTGGGAATACCAACCTGTCGAACTGCCCCAAATGCGCCCAACCCGGATCAGATTTTACACATTTAATATGGTACTGCCCTGGAGTAGCACCGTTTTGGACAAAGGTAATCCAATTGTTGAACCAACTAACACCACACCCAATACGACCCAGCCCCCTACTTTGTCTGTTTGGAGTTGTAGAGGAAGATGTGTGGTCCTCTGGTGAGGTGATATTCCTGCAGGCATCCTTATTTTATGCAAGGAAGACCATAGTCTTATGATGGCTTTCCCACAAAAAACCCCAATTACAAACCTGGATTAAGCTGATAAACAATGACCTCCCGATGATAAAAATGATATATAAACATAGAGAAAATCTGGTCGGCATGGACCGACTCCCCAGACACACTCACCCCAAATAAATAATAAAATCAAAATATATTAACAGATATTTTGCCTGGAATATGGAGCTGGGCTTGGGCGCCCTCGGAGAGGGACCGGGGTGGTCGGGGACGGCCAACCTCGCCGGCACGGGATAGGAGAAAGAAAAGAAGACAGACCACAAACTATAAAATGTTTATTAAATGTTTATTCTATATTTTATGTTTATATATGAAAATCAACTTTACTTTATGTATCAATCCCAGTAACTTGTAACATTCCTTGTTTGTAGAAACTCATCCAGCTTTTTATTAAACTGACCAATGAACCTGCAAGTTATATTCACCAGTCCAACGTTAAAAACAGTTATAACCCGTCACTTTCCGGTTAATCCCTCCACCAGTGGTACGTCATTGTTCTTAAACCTGGTGTCACGTTCCCCAAGCTAGATCAAAACCAGTCAATGTTAACCTGTTGATTAATTCCCCCTGTCCACTTTCCAGATATTATCTTTTTACCAGTCAAACAATTCCCTGTTTATTTAAATGCACCCCCTTGTCAAACTTTCCCGGTTTTTATCCCCCAGTTAACGTTCCTTTTTATTCATCCATTGTCACTCCCCAGTTATATCCACCAAAATCCAAAGTACCTTGTTATAAACCCATTGTCACGGTATATCCCAAAAACCCAAAGGGTTTAAATGGAAAAAACCGGTTATTAAACCGTGTCCCCACTTTCCCAAGTTATATCCAACCAAGTACAACCATACCTGTTATGAACCGTGGGGTTGAACTATTTCCCAGTTTAATCCAACCAGTTCCACGTTACCTGTTATGTGAAACCCAATGTTCAACTTTTTCCCAGGTATATTTCCCAACCATTCACGTTACTGTTATTAAAACCCCTTGTAACTTTTTTTCCCACGTTATATCCACCAGTCCACGTTAAAAAAAAACTGTTAATTAAAACCCCTGTCATTTCCACAGTTCTTATCCAACAAAGTCACGTTGACATGTATTAACAAAGACCCGTGGTCACTGTTTCAAAGATCTCCACCTTCATATTGAAACGGGTTATTAAAAACCGGTGTCAACTGTCCCGGGGGTATTTCAAATCACGTTAAACCTGTTATTAAAAAAAACCCATTGGTTCCAACTTCCCAGTAGTTATATCCCAAACCAGTCACGGGTTAACCTGTTATGTAACCCCTGGTCACTTTCCCCCAGGTATTATCCACAGTTCACGTTTACCAGTTTTATTACAACCCGGGTCAAACTTTCCAGTTTTATATCCACCATTTTCACGGGTTACCTGTTGTTTATTAAAACCCGTGTTTCACTTTTTCACGGTTTAGATTCAAAACAAGGTCACGTTTACCGTTATTAAAACCGTTGACACCCTTTTTTTCCCAGTTTAATAAAAGCCCCACCCCAATTGCACGTTTCCCCCACCTGTATTTAAAAACCCGTTTGTTTCAAAACCTTTTCTGGTTATATTCCACCAATTTCATGTTAACTGTTTTAAAAACCAATGTTCCCCTTTCCAGTTATATTCCCAACCAGGTTTCCACGTTAACCTGTTTTAAAAACAACAATGTTCAACTTTTTTCCCGATTTAGATGCCCACAATTTCACGTGACTTGTTATTAACCAGTGGGCAAACTTCCCAGTTATATCCCAAAAACCCAGGTCCACGTTGTTTAACCTGTTATTAAAAACCGTGTCCCGGGTTATATCCACCCCAGTAACTGTTACCTGGTTATTAACCTGGGGGTCAACTTTTACCCAGTTTATATCCCAAACTAGTCAACGTTTACATTTTATTAAAAACCGTTGTCCCACTTCTCCCACAAGTTTCATTCCACCTCAAAAAAAACGTTACCTGGTTATTAAACCCGGGTGTCACTTCCCAGTACTTTCCCACCATTCAACGTTACCGTATTTAAAAAACCCTTGGTTCACTTTCCCAGTTATTATCCACAAGTCAACGTTACCTGTTATTAAAAAACACCTGGTCCCCCACTTCCCCAGATATCCCCCCAGGGTCACGTTGACCCCTGTTTTAGTTTAAAACCACCATGTACAATTCCCCATTTATATCAACCAGTCCAACAGTTTACCTTTGTTTTATTTAACCCCCTGTCAACTTTTCCAGTATATCCACCAATTCACTACCTTGTTTTTAACCCGTGTCCAAACTTGTCCCGTGCTATCCACAAATTTCAGTTGACCTGATATTAACCCCCTGTCCCAATTCCAGTATATCCACCAAATTTCCACGGTTACTGTTTTAAAAAACCCGGTTTGTCACCGTTCCCAGTTCTATCCAACAAATTCCACGGTACCTGTATTAAGGGCCGTGTTCCCCCAAAGTCCCAAGGTTATATCCATTCATCGCGTTACCGTGTTATTAAAACCCCCTGTTCCCCACTTTCCCCACGTTATATCCACCACCAATTCACGTTACTGTTATAACCCGTGGTCACTTTCCCCCCAGTTATAGCCAAAACAATCGTTTCACGTTAAAACCCTGTATTAAACAACCCGTGGGTCACTTTCCCAGTTATTAATCCACCGTTTCACGTTAACTGTTTTATTAAAAACCCCGTGTCACCAACTTTCCCAAGTATAATCCAATCATTAGCGTAACTGTTAATGAACGCCCTGTTTAACTTTGCCCAGTTATAATTACCACCAGTCACCGTTACCTGTTTATTAAACCCCTGTCAACCTTTCCCAAGTTATAAACTCAACCATTCAATTATTTAAAAAACTGTATGAAAATCCATGTCCCCAACTTTCCAGTTATACTTTACAATTGGTTTTCACGGGTTACCTGTGTATAAACTCCATTTGGGTCACCCTTTTCCGGGTTGATATCCACCTTGTAAACACTTACCTGTTTATTAAACACAGGAACTTTCCCAGTTTATATTCCACCAGGTGGACGTTTACTGTTATTTAACCATGTCACTTTTTTTTTTGTTTTTTTCCCGGTTGGTTATTATTCCCACCATTCACGTACCTTGGTTATTAAAAACCATGGTCCACGTTTTCACCAGGTTATAGCACCCAGTCAACGTTTAAACTGTTATTTGATACAAAAAACCAATGTAAACTTTCCCCCTTATCCCACCAATCACGTTAACCTGTTTTATTAACCGTTTGTCACGGTTACATTCCACCAGTTTCATTGTTACATGTATTTAACCCGTTGTAACTTTTACCGGGCTATAATCCACCCAATTTTTCCACGTTACCTGGGTTTACTAAAACCCCGTACTTTTCCCAGTTTATTATCCCACATTTCACGTTACCTTTGTTATAAAAAAAACAACGTGTCCACTTTCCGTTATATGTCCCACCCATTTCACGTTACCTGTTTATTTACCCGTTGTCACTTTTTCAACAGTTATTAATTCCCAGGCAGTCATGGTTTAACCTGGTTATTAAACCGTGTTCACTTTTTCCCAGTTTTATTCCACCAGTCAGGTTACCTGTTTATTGTTTAAACAGTGGCACTTCCCAGTTTATATCACCATTAGTTACACTGTATTTAAAAACCCCGTGGTGCAACTTTCCCAGTTTATTATCCCACCATCACGTTACCTGTTATTTACCCCATGTCACTTTTCCAGTTATATTCCACCGTCACGTTACCCTTGTAGTAAACCCGGGTCAGGTTATTAGCCACCAGTTTCATGGTTTACCCTTGGTTATTTAAACCCGTTGTCAACTTTCCCGGTTTATATCCACCCCAGTCACGGGTTTTTTACAACCTGTTATTTTAAAACCAGTGTCCACTTTCTGGTTTTATTCCACCCATCACGGTTAACCTGTTTAGTAACCAATGGCAAAGTTTGTTTTCCCAGTTATTATTTTCCCACCATTTAAAGGTTAACTGTTACTTAACCGTCCATTTCCAGTATATCCACCAGGTTTCAGGTTACCTGTTATAAAAAACCATTTGTCCAACTTTTCCCAAGTGATTATTCCACAGTGCACGTTTTAAACAACTGTTATTAACACCCGTCATTTTTTCCCAGTTATATCCACCCCAATCACGTTACCTGTTATTTAAAACCGGGTTCCCGGTTATAAAGTCCAACCAGTCATGTTTACCTTGTTATTAAACCGGGTTTCAACTGTGCCGGTTATATACACCATTCACAATACCATGTTTACTAAAAAAAACCCGTGCACTTTTGGTCCCAGTTATATGGTTCCAAACCCAAATCACGGTTACTTGTTATTAAAACCCATGGTCAGTTTTCCAAGTTTCAATCCCACCATTCACGTTAACCTGTTATTGAACCCGTGTACCAAACTTTTTCCCAAAGTTTTTATATTTTTCCAACCCCTTTCCACGGTTACATGTTAATTTATTTAGTTACCCATGTCAACCTTTACCAGGTTATATCCACCCCTAAACGTGTCCCTTTGACTCCCCCAAACCCCCGTGTGCACGGTCGCTATTATTGCCAACAGTTCCTTGTGAAACATGTTTATTAACCCGTGGTCACCTTGTTCCGGGGTATACCAAACACCAGTCAAAAGTTACCTGTTAATTAAACCCGTGGGTTCCAACTTCCTGGTTATATCACTAGTCACGTTACCTGTTATTTAAAAACCATGGGCACTTTCCCCGTTATTAATTCCCAATCCACGTACCTGTTATTAAACCGTTGTCAGGGGGTTCATTTATCCACAGGTCATGTTACCGCGTTAGTAAACCAGTGGTCACTTTGTGGCCGGGGGTTAATCCCAACCCAATTCAAGTTACCTTGTTACTAAACAAACCCGTCAACACTTTTCCAGTTATATCACCCCACATACACGTTGTACTGTTAATTAAAACCCCCATGTCAGTTTTTTACCCAGTTATATCCACCAATTTTAACGGTTACCTTGTTATGTAATAAAACCGGCCTTCACCGTTAATTCACCAGTCAGTTACCTGTTATTAAACCCATTGTCCAATTTTTCCCAGTGAATCCACCCGGGTCACGTGGAACTGTTATTTTTTTAAACCCCTGTCATTTTTCCCAGGTTATGGATCCACCAATCACGTTACCTGTTATTAACCCGTGTCCCGGTTTATAATCCACCCAGTTTTTCAGGTTGTTTGTTAACCTGGTTAGTAACCCGTGCACTTTGCCCGGTTATAATCCCACCATTCACGGTTACCCTGTTTGTTACTTAACCGTTTCCCACCTTACCCCAGTTTATCCCCCACCAATCACGGTAACTGTTATGAAAAACCAATGTCAGGTTTTTCCAGTTATACCCACCCATGTCAACGTTACCTGTTAATTTAAACCCGTTGTTACTTTCCCAGTTATATGTATGTATTGTAGGTATATGGGTTTTTGTTATTATTAAGTGCATCTTGGGGATTGGCAAGCCCACTGTACAATAAATTTAAGAATAAAACAAAAAAGTTTCCATACAAGCGGGAGAGTAATAGATACAGAAATTACATGGTGCAGGGCCATTTAAAATAAAATATTATTTTATGCTTGAATACTTGTTTTTCAAAAGGTGGTTCTGTCCCCCCATTAGTGATACGGTGATTGTGGTTCCCCCCAGGTTGCCGGGGGGTCAGTAGAGAACAAAAAAGGTGGATCTCAATATTAACCAAATTCCATATATTATATTACTAGAGACAAACAAAAAAATGCTTTCTCGGCCTTTGGCTAAGGATTTTTCAAGGTTAGTTATACTGGTCTTACAAAGAAAAAAAAAAGGGGGCCTGGCCTCTGGGTCACTTGGCGGGGTCGGTCCCCCAGGTAACCCACAGTAAATGGTAAGGGGGCAGGTGCGTGCACCGGGGGGGGGGGGGCCTTCACAAACTATATAAAGTTTTTTTTTTTTTTTTGTATTAGATCTTGCTGTTTTTCTAATTAAAAAATAATTGGTTTTGACATCGGGGTTAACAGTATACTGGGCGGGCTTGTTGCTTTTATCCATATTTTCCTATTACTCGAGGATAAGGTCTATCTGGGAGTGATAAGCAGGAGGTCCCTATTTTTACCCCTGAAAAAATTTGTAAAAAAACGGGCACCATGACTCGAGATAAAAAAGCCGAGGGGGGGTAGGAAATTTAATCACCCAACGACTGGGGCCTTCTGGAAATTTTTTAGTCATTGTTTTTGTGGCGGTTAAGTTTTAAAAAATGGGAACAGGTCAAGGATTTTCCAATGAATTTTTAATCCCCCATTTACAGTAATAGCCCAAAATTCTAGTACCCAGTAAAAAAAAACCCCATTCCTTGGGCAACTCCCAAAGAGGTTGCGGGAAAACTACAAAACAAAACTCCCAGCCATGGCTTTGGGTTGCTTGGGACATTTGTAATTTGTAAAAAATGGGAGTGGGGGGCAATGGTGCAGAAAAAACTTTTACAAATTAAGCTTTACCAAAATGCAATTTGACAAATTTCGTCCCTGAACCCCCCATATAGTTTAAAATGGGAACTCTTTGACCCCCCCATTATAAGGAAAGGGGCACTTGACCCCATTTAGTAAAAGGGGCATCTGACCCCAAAGTTAAAAAAGGGTTTACCCGAAAAGTGTAGGTTTCAAGGATGTTTCACTTTTGCATGAAAATACCTAAACAGCCATTTTTCCCCCAAACTTGAGGGGAAGGAAACCCATTGGTCAAGATTTTTTTTACCACATCCAGAATGAGGCGAGTGGGAACAAAGTTGCTGGAGTGAGTCCAACCAAGGCTTGGGACCAAAAAAAGGGAAAAACACCAGGCCGGGCCAACTGGTTACTGTTTACTATTCCGCAACTGAGCCATTGGATGCTAAAAAGGGGATTGACCCCAAAGTTATTAACGCTGAGGATTAGGTTTTTCAGGCTAATTTATTAAAAAGCCTGAAAATTCTCGAAACTTATTATCCGAGGGTTCTTATAACGGTAGTTTGGGTTCACTTTACGATTTTCACAAGGTCTATTAAATGTCATGGTGGGCATTATTCCTACCGGTTATTATGGGTAGGATGGCCCACAGGTGGGCAAGCTGCGTACGTTTGGATTGAAGGGATGTAGTAGAAGGCCCGGGATGCCATGAAGTATTTTTATATAGGGGGCACTTTGTATGGGAAGGGACCCACCCCAAGTTCCCTTTTACAGACAAAAACACTACAAGAACCCACTAACAGAGGGGACTATAGGACCAAACAATCATTTAGTTTTTGATGTAAACATGTTATTTAGTTCAATACAAAACGGGGATGTCCAAACACAAAAAACAATTATTAAATAACATTTCCCAAACCCCGTCACCCATGTAAGGTTATCCGATCTTAAAAAAAAAATGATTTCTATCCCTTGGCCGTTTAAAATTACGACCCCGCTTACATACGGGACCGGGGGCCATTTATATTGTGTTCAGGAGGTGTTATGGAAATGCCCCAGGGTCGGTGTCAAAAAAACAGCACTTGTTGACCATGGGCACGGGGGGGGGGGGAACCAGTGTTTGGTGGTGACCCCCCCCACAAACACACCACACTCTACAGGGGCGGTTTTCGATTTCACATAAAATAACTGGCCTCTTGGACCACCCGCTTATTAAAACCGCCCACGTTTGCCGGTTTCCAAGTGTTAACATTAACAATCTTCAAAGGGTGTCCTTTTATCCTTAAGATTTGTGCAGGTACCCACCCACGGGCTGAGGTACTGAAACCCGGAGGGAATTGGGCTTTTTTTTTGTGCATGGGGCCATTACGTTGATGGCACAGGTTTGGTTGGTTTGGTTCTGCCCCAAATTACCAAAATCCCAAAGAGCAAGTTTTCCACGCCCACTTGGCATAAGGGATTGTTCTGTTATTTTCATTGCCCACTGCATATATGAATGTCCCCACTCTATTTACTGGCACTTGCAGATATGATGGTCACTCTGCACTGGCAAATTATGATGTGGACTCTTGCACTTTTTGCATTATTGATTGGTCACTCTTCCCAATGCCATTGCAGTATTCATGATGGTTCACTCCTTTGGCCCCCACTGCATATACGGGAGTCACCTTTCACTGCCACGCGATTTATGTGATGGTCACTTTTCTTCTGTTTTCGGTATTGGGTCTTGCGGGATGTGCCAAATTTTGCTGCCTCAGGTGTGTTGTTCGGTTTTTTAAAAGGGCAAAGGGGGACAGGGATTCGGTGTTTTTTGAAAAAAAAATCTTCCGAATTTTCGTCGGAGACCCCTGCTACATATGGGAGTTTGACCAATGTTATGTCCTTTCCTGTCTTTGCTTTTCCCTGTCATGTTTTGTAATGTGTTATTTTCTTCCTTTGCTTTTCTTTTGGTCCAAAGGGCCCAGTGGGGATATCACAGGGATTTTAAGGGGATCCTCTGAGATGGTTTTCATGGTTCTTTTAGCCTTCGGGGGGCTTCTTGTGCTAGTTTGGGCGACATTGTTACAACAAAAAACTTGTTACCGGTTCACTATCCCGTAGTTTACAAAATAATCATGCAAAATTGGGACAGATACGGTTCTTGCTTCTTTGATAAATAAAGGGTCCCCAATTGTCCCCCAACAAAAACCACTCTCGGCAGCTCGATTGACTCTATTTTTTACTTAAAATAACGTCCACATTTAACAGTTTGTGCTTTGTCTGATATGTTTGCTATCCCAACCAAACAGCCCTCGGTCGTCAGGCCACTCCAGGGTTGTTTTTACCGGGACAACGGGCAAAACTCTAGGGAACATTGCCAGCTGTTACCACCACTCAACAGTCAAGCCCTTCCCAAGGTGGACTGATAATAAATTTTCAAAGGTTTTACCCCACTGTGACCGGGTCGGGGGGGTTGATTTTGCAAAAGGCGGAAGGGGCTAGGGGGTTGCTAGGGGGTAGGAAGCCTTATGGGGATTAACCTGGAGATCCCATACCAGCCAACTGTCCCCACATTGCTGCACTGTTTCATTACCCAACACACCCCACGCTGGGTTCCCCCGACCACTGTATTTTCAGTGTCTCAGGGACATTTATTTTGTCTTCGATGGTTTGCCGAACGAGTTTGTCTCTTCTCATTCTTATACAAGGAACTAAAGGGGGGACACTACAGATGGGGACTAGAGGGGGACCCCAACCATTTATTAGTTTTGGTCACGATTTATTTAGGTTCAATACAAGATTCCAACAACCAAAAAAAACATGTAAAAATTTTGACATTGGACAAAAATGTCCCATGTAATTGTAACCCAAGGGGGAAGGTAAGGGGACCTGCAAGGATTTTTGTCCCTGCCGTGTGGGGATGCACGGTAATGCATGGGTTATTTGAAGTATACTTCCCAAACCAAAAAAAAAACCCCGGTCCCTAGTTTGGCTATGGGGCTCCCATAGCAGCCTCTGATGGACTACCTTGGAGAATTCCCAATAACAGCCAAATGGTTCCCCACATGCAGGCAAACGTCCACCAACCCAACACACCCTGTTCCCCACCCTGTATCAGGGTTCTCAGACCATTTAGTTTGTCTTCAAGATGTCACGGGACGCGTGTCCTCTTCTACCATTTCTGTTCTATTAACACGAGGTTCCCAGGAATGGTTGACGTGTTTTTCAGGGGACCGTGATAGTCTAATCCTTCTCTTTCACGCGGTTCAAGATTTGTTGGACGGTCCGTTCCCGTCGTCCTAATCTTCTCTGTCTCACGGCGGGTCTCCCTAACCAAAGAAAGGAAAGGATATTTAACAGGCATGAAAAAACATTTTGGGACGGGGGAAAAAACATTATAAAGACAACCAGCTGGTTGTCATACAATTCAACATTGCGTTCTATACAAAAACCACAGAGGTCACTTTAATTGGGAAAAATATGTGGCAAATAACAAAAACACAAAATCTGCTTTTACCTCCTGTCCTTTATGATTATGAATTTGGAATCTCCTTTCCTGATGGTTGGCTCATAGCCTGGTGGGATAGGGTAATTGATGGGGTTTTTGCTGTAGGAAAGCTGCTTGGCGGTTGGGTTTGGGGTCGTGTTTTGCCAGGCAAAGGCCAAGCCAAGTTACAAAAAATCTCTGAAATTTTCTCTGCCCGGGAGAAGTTTAAAATGTTTAAAAGCAGAAGAATTTGGGATTTTATTATGATGTGTCAGACGGACTACTGGGGGGGGAACCACCCGCTCGGCAATCAAAAATGGTCCCAACGGTTGTGGTACCGGGGGGGGGGGGGGGACTGGGGGGGGGGAAAAAGATTTACGGGCAAAGGGGGAATCGTTAATGGGGGAGGGAAGTCCAACGTGACATTATTCTGGACTGTGATACGTGCAGGGTTTTAAATCCTTTCATGCTAAAAAAGAGAAAAATCCATATGGGGGGAAAAGTTTATATATCCGGGACGTGGTGTAATTGGGGCAAGTTCCAGGGTCGTATATTGTATGTCATAGGGATTGTGGTTTTACTCCCTTTATAACAAAAAAACTATTTCATTAAAATGTAACATTGGTTAATTTTAGTTTTTGTCAGAACTGTACTGGGGGATAATAAAAACCAGGGGGACTGGGATTCCAAAGGTATTATTAAAGGGTGGGTTTGCGGTTTTGTTTTGGCCCACTGGCACTGTAACCCACGGATGTTATAAAACCAGCTGTTCCATGGTACAGTTTCCCTGGTACCCAAGGGGGCAGTGGGTTTTGTGCCTTGTAGAGTGGAGGTTTATGGGAGGTCGAGACCTGTTAGGTACTTACTTAGTTCACTGGCTTTAACTTAACCGGAAATGGGGGGGACTGCAGTTTGCATTTTGAAGGGCAACATTTAACCCGATGCTGCGGATGTCCAAGGCTGAAAAAAGTGATGGGAAAGGTGAACAACCCAATGAATTGGATTGTATAGGGAAGGCTGATGGGGTTTCTGATTATTTATGGGGGGTTCCCAGGGTTGGTATAGAACAAAATGTTTAACAGATTTAAAAATTCAAACATATACAGGAAAAACAGGGTAGTCGGGCCTAACGATCCCATTTGACATTCCCTAGTGAACAGTTGCCCCAGCGGAAAGGGGGGACTTGGTGGCATTTGTGGGAATAGTTGAGTGGCGATTAAGGAAAGGATGGGGTTCTGTGGCAAAGGGAAATTCAAAGGGCATGTGGGGGGAAACCCCCCATACAGAAAGCCATTTCTAGCCATTTGCTAGTGCTGACCCTTCACCCCAAAATGTGGCCACCACCAAATTTTCCCCCACTCAAAAAATTTGCTTATGGGGGACCACTGTTCCAGTGATTTAGTGGGATGTTTTTCTTATAGTGGAAAACCAAAAACAACATTAGTAGTTTGTTCAGAGGGTCACCCGCTCTACCTGGTGGAACGCGGGCATGTCTACCACCACAAACACGGCCACAATTGCAATAAAATAACTTGATTGGAAGGAACAGGATATGGTTTCAGTGGGGATGTGTGGGTATATAGCGCAGTGTTCTTCCAGGAAAACAAAACTGTTGTGGCATGAAAGATGTAAAAACGCAGGGTTGGGCAAAGGCCCCAGAAAAAAAAGGGGAAAAAAATTTGGTTTAGATCTGAGATGTTTTTATCTTCCAAGTGCCAGGGCAGGGACTTTTCCAAGAGTTTTTGGGCATACCACAGTCAGTGGCCAAGCAGGGGGGAGTAAATTACAATGGAAACCCCTTTCAGTGCCAAAAAAACAACTTTAGTATTTAATAATACTTCAAGTGGGCCAAAAACCCAACTTTTTCCAAGGGGGGAAAGTATTGGGCATTAAACATTTTTCAGGCGGGCCACAGCAGGGGGGTCTGCACCTTAACCGTTTCAGCTGCCCCAGGCACATTTTTGCCATGATTTACATAAGATGTAATATATCGTTCTCCTTCACCACTCTAAAAGTTCTAATTGGAGAGGAACGAAAAGCGGCAGGATAGGGCTCAGGGCGGCTAGTCACGGGCCCCACTTGTTATAAAGTCCTGCCAGGGGCAGGCTTTTGACTTGCCCTTTAGGGAAACTGTGTCTCATCAGTTAACTATTTAAAAGCTGAAGCTCAAAATCCTCCCCCCCGGTCCTCCTTCACCTTTAGTTCATGGGAAGGAAGATTTGAAGCCAAGTTGGAGGGCAGGGGGGGGGGGGGGGGGGGGGGGCTGAGATTCAAAAGGCTCTGTACTAGATACAATGTTAAACATTAACAGCAGAAGGAACAAGGGAGAAAGGGCCGACTAAACACAGCAAAGGGTAAGGTTGGTAAAAAAGCCGACAGGGAGAAGATTGGCGAGAGGAACCCCACACGGGGCCCCTGGTTCAAAAAAAACATAGACGCCCTGAAGTTCTTTACATAGGTGGCCTATGCCAAAAAAAAATTGGGGCCCTTTTGCCCCATTTTGTATCAAATTTGGGGCTACGTAATTACCCGCTGTGTTTATCGCAGGTTTAAAAAAACAATAACGCTATAGTCCAGCTTCTTTCACGGGAACCCCCACTCATTCTGGCTTAACGAAAAGTTCCGGGGGGGGGGACTGAAAATGGGAAAAAAAAAAAAAAAAAAAAAACATTGTCCAAATTTATTGATCAAAAACAAATGCCTGGGGGACATTGAATAAATAAAAAAAAAACTGTTCTATATTTACCCTCCACTTACTTATTTTTTAACGTGCGCCTCCCTCCGTTCCCAACATTGTGTGAATATTTTACCCCACCATGTAGGGTTCCCATGTGGGGCAATTTCCCTTTCATGTAGTGGGAACCACCCAACCCTGCAGAAGATCATTAGGGAATTTTAGGGAATGGTTCAGTGCCAGAAAAAAAAAACCAAACTCCAGTTAATCCACGGGAAATATTGATAATTGGGAAAAAGGTCTTTGTTATGCAGCTGCCCAAAAAAATGGGGGCGGGCCAGGGGTTGGTGCAAAGGGTTTTTTTAAATAAAAAGTCTTACCGGTAAAGGAAATGCTCCGGCACCAGGTAGGAATCCAAGGGGGAAATGATGGTAAAAAAAAGTGGGGGCTCCTGTTTTTTTGAGCTCTTGGTATGTTTTCAGAATTCAAGATACTGCTACGCGTTCCCCCAACCATTACAAATTTCCATTGTGAAATTCTGGGATAGAAAGAGGTTGGAAATTGAAAAGGGAGTAATGTAAGGAAACATGGGGGCAATATTCTTGGAGGGCTTATGGGGCCTAATTGTATTTGTCCTCTGGTGATTAAAAGGGGCGGCGGTGTTATAACACGGCGTTAATAAGAAAAAAAAACAAGGTGCTTACCCCCAGAAAATCTCGTGGCTCTTTCCTGGAGGGATGGGGTGCTCTTTTATACATATTTTAAGGGCCCCGTAAAGAAAATTTGGGAATCCAACAAACTTCTATGGCCCTGAAACAACAAACTTCAAAAATCTGAACTTGATCATTCCCCTGCGTAAACTAAAAAAAAAAACAAACGTTTTTTCCTAATATAGAAAAAAGGGACAAGGTTTTTCCGGTTAATGGGGTCCCCACAAAACCAACAGGGAAAAGGGAAGGACCACGTGGTTATCGTGGTATTGATTATACACGAATACAAACTATTTAAAACTGTAAAAACAAGGGCTACTCTGACCAGAGAACTGGTTGTGAGTTTTTTTTGCAGGTTCAGTAAACAACGGTCCAGTTCCAAAGACAAAAAAACCCTGTGATAAGAACACAGTTCTTCACCCATTTTTAATTGGCGTTTTGAAGTTGTGGTAATTAAAATATTCCCGAATATTGATTTCCCTTTTAAAGGGCCCATGTCCCAAATAAAAAAAAACTCTAATTACCTTAACCTTTTCCCAAAACATGAGTGGTCCTAATTACTTACATCCTTACAAACTAAACCTATTCTCCACCATCGATGGCCTTTCCTGTTGGGTAATCACCTCCTCTGCAAAAAAGGGGCTTAACTAAAGGGGGCATCTGTAGGGAGGCCCTCCCAGCTTGCAGAGGGAAGGAGGCTGGTTGTAACAGCTTGTGCATTTAGCAATTTGTAAAATTACCATACAGCATGAGGTAGGCTGAAAAAAAATAAAGAAAGGGGACAAGCCAGCACCAACGGAAGAACCAGAAGATAAAGGTTAGGTTATGGGGAGTTTTTCAGGTTTTACGGGTGGGGAGGTTAAAGTATTAATGGATGGGTGGGTTTGGGGAAGGGGTACAAGATAAGATTTGTTAGTGACCATGCACTTTAAATTCGTTGGTTATTACACAGGGTTTTTACACAAAGTGTCCCGAAAATGGTTTACCCTTTTACCATTGAAGGTTTTAATATCAAAAAGAGTAAAGAAAAGGGATACGTTACCCAATTTTGAATTCTGATTACTTTAATGGCCCCCCAACTTCGCCTTTCTCAAACACGTGTCCCCTGTAATGCAGGAATTTGAAAAGATATTTGGGAGTTTAATTTAAAAAACAAGGAAAAAAAAAAACAAAAAAACTTGTATAAAAAATTACACCGTGTTCACAGGCTTTAAGCCGAAGAAAAAAACCACGATTCACATCAATATTAATCCTTAACCCAAAAGTCAAACTCTTTACCCCCACCAATCCCAACATACCCCCCCTTCCCAAAATGGGGGGACAAAAGGGAACACTTTCACCAGTCTGGTATGGCCCAGTTGAAGAAGAGAAACAAAATGTTATAATTTGGCTACCACCCAAATAATTAGACGGATACCCAAAATAGAACTTTACATGGGTTTAGGGGGGGATTCCCCAAAAGGCGGGCCTCTTCCGAGGTTGTTTCTTTGAAGGGTCAAGGGAAATTACCGTCAGGGGGACTGAAAAAAAATAAAAAGAGATTCCATGGTTGTTAAAATATGTAGAAAAACATCCCACAATGGAATTAAGGAAAAAATCCATTTTTAAATAAACCAGGGGGGAGGGGGGGGCGTTAGGGGAACATTCCCCATGGCTTTGCCTTGGTTTGTCCTTAAAGGGGCTTCATAATGGTAGGGGAATCTCACCATTGTGGGGGGCAAAAGGGGTTTAAATTATTTCTAGGTGAGGCCCCATCCCACAGGGTGGGCAAAAAACAGGCCCCCACCCCCTTTTTAACCTTCCCTCTAAATTAAATAGGTCATTGTGTATTCCAGGGTCGAAATTTTACTCATTTTTTTCATGTCATTGGAGGTTGGGTAAAAAAAGAACGCTTATTTAGAATATAGGGTGGGGAAGGTTTTCTCTGGGTCATTTTATTGGTTACCAATTCTTTTATTCAAAATTGTGGAAAAGTTTACCCTCAATGCATTCTGGGCGAATCAAGATTCTGAAGTGGGTGGGAGAAAGCTGGTAGTGGAGGGGGGGGAGGTTGTCAATCCCATTTGTAAAGCCCTATGCCACCCGGTTTTCAGGTGTTACATGTTTTTGGGTTGGGAAAACGTTCTTTAAAAATAATTACAATTAAAAAAAAAAAATTTCAAAACCCACAAAAAGCTCAGGGAAATTCAAAAAAGGATATTCACTGTGCTTAACGGGGGACACTTAAAAACATTGGGAGGGGTCCTATTTATATATCAATTATTATTTATAACCACAACGCGCAATAACATAGGGGCCCCATAAATGTAAACCCAGAGGAGGGAATAGGGGGAATAGAAAAAAAGTTTCTGTCTGCAAGCGTTGTTAATTTTTACTAACAGGGGAACCGATCCTACTGGTGGGTTTAAGAAGGATTTTTGAAAACACAATCCTATTTCAACACACTTGTGGGGCAAAAAAACTGACAAACTAAACATTTCCAATTTCCTATATTATAAAATGCAAGTGCTGCGTCCCGGATTAAAGGTCTGGTGTTGATGGGGTCTTTGTAGTCAATTCCGTTCCTATGGGGAAACTAACCCACAAAAGAGGGAAGGGGATTTACTTGGGGTCCGTTTCAATTGATTTCCACCCACTGAGGGAAGAAGTAAGAAAAATACCACGGCGGCCCTATGGGGGAGGACAAAAAAACAAGCAAAAAAGATATGCTACTATAGGAGGGGGGGGGGGGAAGGGGACTTGGGGAACAGAGGGGAAGAGGGGACCCGGGAACAGGGGGGCATGGGGGGGAAACACCCTGAAGATGGGGGGAGGGACTTCTGGGGACCAGGAGGGGGGGAGGGGGGGGACTCTGGGGGGGGACAGAAGGGCAGGTGGGGGGGGGGACTTCTGGGATACAGAGGGGGGCCTTTCTGGGACAAGGGGGGGAAAAAAAAAACTTGAGATGGGGGGAGGCGAGTTTGGGACAGAGGGGGGAGGGACTCTGGGGGACAGAGGGAGAGGGGAATCGAAGGGACTTCTGGGGACAGAGGGGGGGAAGGGGGGACTCTGGGGGACCCCAAGGGGGGGGGAAAAAGGACCTCTGGGACACGGGGGGAAGGACTCTGGGGGGGGTGGGACAGAGAGGGGAGGGGAATCTGGGGGGACAAGGAGGGGGGGGAGGGAATCTGGGACAGGGAGGGGGAGGGACTTCTTGGGGGGGGGGGGGGGGGGGGGGGGGGGGGGGTGGGGGAACGAGGGGGGGAGGGGAATTGGGGACCAGAGGAGGGGGAGGGAACTCTGGGGGGGACAGAAAGGGGGGGCTATAGGGGAAATCTGCCTTTTGGATGTAAACTAAAGGGCGGGGGTGTTCTCTGGGCTGTCTAGCGCTTGTTAATGTTAATGGGGGCTAATTGGGGTCTAGGGTGGAAAAAAACAATTTAAACTGATCTCGTTCTTAGCAAGAACGAATCCACTATTCTATAGCCATATAAAACGTTTTATATGTCATTTGAAATGGGACAAAAAACTTTAACCGGCTTCTGTGTCAGGGAAACAAGAGGGCTCAATTGTTTTATCTTCGGAAATGGAAAAAAACAGGATAAAAAACAACAGAAAAAAATATTCTTATTCGGTTGGGTTATTAATTTTTAAAAAAATAATATTGAAAAAAGTGCGGTATGTATCAATGTATAATGGGAAATGGAATTTTAAGGATGTTAGGTTCTTTCAATCCACTCAACCAACAGATGGCAGTTGTATTTAAAAAACTGACAAAAACTTTTTTAAAACTAACAGTTGTTGAAACTTACGCTAAGTGGGTGTGTTCCATGATAGGGGGGCAGAGTAAATAAGAGAAGTGCAATCACACCACCAAAGTGTTCTGATGTTAAAAAAAATGACAAACCTCTGGGCCTTTACTTATTATATACAAAAAACTTAAACCACTTGTGGGGAAAGTGATGTCATTTAAAGGGCCAAGGTCAGTGTGTGTTTTTTTTTATAATGCTTAGCATAATGTTAAAACAAAAAAATGTGTAAGTTTATTTTAATTCAAAGGGGTTAGTTACTAGGGAAACTTACATTGGGGACAGGGTGGGTAATTTTATATTTTATTGTTTATAAGGGGTTCACTGTTGCATTCAGGGGGGGGAAACTGAGAAAACATGTTGTTTTGTCTGGGAAAAATGTATTGGGAAAGTCTTAAAAAAAGGATGGAATTTAAAGTCTGGGATTTTCAGGTCCAAATTTTTTCCCAAAATAATAAATCACTAATTCCCCCTTTAAAACCCTCTGTTCCCAATGTTGGGAAAATAACCAAGGAGGCTGAGGCACACTTACTATATGCCACGAGCCAACAAGCAGGTTTAAAAATGATTCCAGTGCAAGAGCTCTTAATATACCCCAAATAACTGTAACAAAAATCCGTTGGATGTTCATCATTCTTTAATTGTTGGCCCTACATACCTTGGTTTCAAACCAATGATGCACCCTTTGTTACACTGGTGGGACATTCATCTAATTACCATTTACTTGGGGTTTCAAACCATTGAATTCCCCCCCCCCTAACCAAACTGGTGACTCATCTAAATAGGCTACCATGGTTAATATGATCCCTAAACCCAATTTATTTTACTCTGGTTTACAGAATCTTAAACTTATAATACCTTTGGTCACCAATGTTCCATACACTGTGGACATTTCATCTAATTTCAATGACCCTTGGTCACATGGATTTCCCTTACAATGGGGGGGCTCAATACCAATTTATTAGGAAAGGGGGGAATTCAAGTGGGTCCATAAAGGGAACTTGGAAAAAAATGGCAGTTTCAGTTTAAAAAAAAAATGGAACAGTTAATAACAGTGGGGTCAAGATGCCCAAAAAGCAGCAGAATTGGAAAAAAATCATGGGATATTAGGGGATAGGGCCACCACTAGTGCAGTTTTGCCGCGATTCGCCCCTGGAATGTTTCGCTAAAAACTGGGAAATTTTGCGGGGAAAAAACCGCAAAAAATGCCCACGTTGATTTCCGGGGATGTGCACAACGATATTTGCGAGGGTTTCCCATTGTTCGCGTTTTGGTTTACGGCCATGCGTTTCCATTCATGGCAAAAAAAACAAAAAGCCAAAAAAAAATAACAACGCATGCGCCAAAGGGCGCGAAAACACAAAAACGAAAAAAAAAAACGGCATCAAGGAAATCGCGGGGCAACACAAAAATCGCGGCGTGTACGCTCGTGGTTTGGGGCGCGATTCATGGCGTGCATCACCCCTCCTGGGGGAAAAAAAACAGGTGAATTTGGGGGTGGTGTGTGGGGGGGAAGAGATTTTCAACTTACTTTATATTCAGAAACCAAAATCCACAAGAACATGTAAAACCCAATTTGGTAAATGTATCAAGGGTTTTTCCCTTACATTTAAATATGTTTCCCCTATTAAAACTTAAAACTGGTTTGATAATTATATGTTTTGCTGAAACTAAGAAATTTACTAAAAAAAATTCACAATTTTTGCCACCGGTGTTACTGTCACTTACAATACCCAGGAGGAAAACGAGGAAGGGGCCGTTAACTACATTTGAGCCATCTGGCGGGTCAATGGTTATTGGTTTCTGTAAAATAGATTTTTTTGGTGGGGCTCAAAAAAAAACAAACCCGAAAAGTGCTCAAAAAACCAAAAAAACAATTTACCGCTGCCGTAAAGACAAAATCCGGCAACACAGGTTTAAACCACTGCAAATAAGGTTTTGTCCAATTTTGATTCTTTTCCTTCCTTTACCCAAAAAGGTGTAAATGGATGGTTACCTGAAAGCTTTGTTCTGGGGGTTCTCCCCTAGTTTCTGGCTCCTCCCCTTAATTAACATATTCTATCTTTAATTAGCTCTATAAACAGAATCTTTTCTCTGTCTCTATTTACCTACTAAACATGTTTCCTTCCTTCCTGTTGACCCAAAAATCAGTGTTGGGGTCCACAGGGCTGGTTTTAGGAAACCCCTTTCTTGTGCGCCCCTCTGACCAAATTCAAATCCCAATTCCTTCGAACATGTTATCTGCTCTCTATCTCTTCCATGGGATGGGCGGCCACAGCCGGCCTTGAAAACTCAATCTAGCCCCAAAACGGAATGGAATGTTCATTTCCCCCTAACAACTGGGGGACCTAAGTTCCTTCCCTTATACCATTCCTATTGACAATTATGGTCGGTTTTGGTAAAAAACCCCAGTTGGAAAATTCTTTGGGCACCGGGCTTTGGGCCTTGGAGTTGGATTTCTTTGACTCTCTTTCTTTCCCTTCATTCATTCACATTAACAACACTGTCCAAATAGGGGACCTTCTCTCTGGGCTCTGTTTTGTTTCTTTTGAAAAAGAAAATGGGAAGGGTAAGGGCAACAAAGGCTCCATTTTTTGTTACACTCCGTTCTTCAATTAGAACTGGGATTTCCCAAATCTTTTCCAAATTACGGAGTGGGGAGATACCCCTTTATCCCTCCCAAATATTAAACAAAGACAATTAGGGGGGGGGGGGGGGGGGGGGGTGTGAACAAATAAACAACATGGGGAACATGGATGGGGATTTAACCTATAAAGCAAGAAGGGAAAAAAGAAACTCTTGCAGCCACACCCTTCCACTTTAATGTCCGGTTGTGAAAAAAAGTATTTGGGTAACATTCCTTTTATTTTAAAAAAAGTATGGACCCACATTTTTACAATTAGGGGGGGGGGGTGGACTGAAACTCATGTTTTGCAAAAAAAACAAAGGACTATTAAAAAAAACATCTTTAAAAATAATAATATATTACAAAAAATAGCAGGATTTTCTTTGCATACACAAGTGAATCAAAAAAAAGAAAAATAAGGGGATGGTTTTAATGTCAAAGGCCAACAGTTGTTTGTGGGGGGTCCGGATATTTTCTAGTTGACATTTATAGGCCTTCTAAGTGTAGACCGCCAGAAAGTTAATTTCGCGCCAGAGGTAAACCTGATCAACGTTCAGTATGGCGTTAATGGAACGCCGCAAGGTACGGCTTGCGTTAGTTTCATTTTTGATAACAGGATAAATAGTTCAAAAAAAAAAAAAAAACAAAAACTTGGCTTTAATTCGTGTTTAGCCGCATTCAACCCAAATAATAAGAATAAATTATGAGAGGAGGAAAGGACAATGGGGCCCACCTGCATTGGTTTCACAGGGAAAAAAATATAGGACCAAACTACTATCTGCAGGCGTCTTAAAAAATATTACTTGAAGAAAAATTATAGTACAAAAAACATTCATTAATACAAATTAAAATGAACCCTAATATTTAATGTGGAAAGGGACAACATACACAAAATGGGTGTTCAACCAGTGGTTAGGGCCCCAAAAATTTACTAAGGCACGAAATTTCTCAACAGTAGGCGAAGGATTTTAGTTAAAGCACAGAAAATTTTTAAAAAATTCATTTTCCTTGAAAACAAAAAGAATTGTTTTCCACTGGGTGATATGGAATCGTCCACTTGGTGTATTGTAAAATCGTCCCATTGGTGATAGTAATAGTCCAACTTGGTGTGATTACTGTTTAATACGTTCCACGTTGTGGATATGGAAATCGTCCCCCAATTGTGATATGTAAAAATCGTTTCCACTTGGTGATATGAATCGTCCAAATGGTGATATGTAATCGGTCCATTTGGGTGTGATAGCTCACTTGGTGAATAGGTAAAATCGTCAACTTTTGTGGATATGTTGTGTAATCGTCACTTGGGGTTGATTTCTAACTGTAATCGGGGGTCCACATTGGTTTGGATATGTAAATCGTTCCACTGGGTGATATGTAATCGTCCACCGTGGTGATATGTACGGGTTTTCCCACATTGGTGATATGGAAATCGTCCACTTGGGTTGGATATTGTTAATCGTCCATTGGTTGAATGTTTATCGGTCCACTTAGGTGGGAAATGTTTAAATCGTTCTCCAACTTTGGGTGGGGAAATGTAACTCGGTTTTTTTCAATTGGGTTTGGGTGGATATGGTAATCGTCCCACGGGTGGATTGATGGTAGCGTCCACTTGGTGATATGCAATTCGTCCATTGGTGATATGCTAATCGTTCCAACTTGGTTGGGAAAATGTTAAATCGTCCACATGGGTGATATGTAAATCGTTCCACTTGGTGGTTTTGATAGTTTACTCGTGCGTCCCACTTGGTGAGTAGTTAAATCGTTTCCCACTTGGTTTTGAATATGGCAATCGTCTTTCCACTTGGTGAAATGTAATCGTCAAAACTTGGTTTAATATGTAATCGTTTCAAACTTGGTGGGATATCGTCACGCGGTCCATTGGTTGGGAGATGGAAAATTCGTCCACTTGTGGGTATTTATTGGTGAAATAAATCGTCCATCTGGGGTGATATTGCAATCGTTCAAACTTGGTTGAAAAATGTTGAAATCGTTGTTCCACTTTGGTTGATAATGTTAATCGTGGCCACTTGGTGATATGGCCAACGCCCCAGTGGGTGGGATATGCTCCCACTTGTGGGGAATATGTAAGCGTTTTTCCCAATATGATGATATGTTTATTATGTTAAATCAATCCATTGGTGAAATGTAAATCGGGTCTTCCCACTTGGTTGTGATATGTTTTAGTCGTCACCTTGGTGTTTGACTCTATTTGCTTCCAAACTGGGGTGATATGTTAAATCGTGCCACTTGGGTTTGATAATGTGCTCACTTGGTTGGATTAAATGTAAAATAGTCCACTGGGTTGATATGTCAAATCGTCCAATTCCCACTTGGTGATTAGGTAATCGGTCCACTTGGGGTGATATTTGGCAAAATCAGTCCACTTGGGAATATGGCTCCAAATGGTGATAATGTTAATTTCGTCCACGTGATGACTGATGTAAAGCATTCCACTTGGTTGAAAATGTACATCGGTTCACTTGGTTGATATGTAATCCGGTTTTAAACCCTTGGTGGATATGTTACGGTCCAAACTTTGTGGGATATTGGCCAATCGTCCACTTTGGGTGTAATGTAAAAATCGTTCCAACTTCGGTGATATGCCAAAAAATCGTCCCACTTGGGGTTGTATCGTAAAACTTGGTTGATATTTGGCCTTCCAATTGGGTGCAATATGTAACATCATGACACTTGGTTGATATTGCTTCCCACTTGGTTGATATTGTAAAATCAGTTTCCACTGGTGATATGTAATCGTTCCCACTTGGTGATATGTTTAATCGTCCACAACTTTGGTTGTGATATGCAAAATCGTGTCCACTGGGTGATATGTAATCGGTCCCCACCTTGGTTGATATGTGAAACTCGGTCCCACTTGGGGATAGCTCACTTGGTGAAGGTAATATCCCAACTTGGTGGGTGGATTCTGCTCCACCCAACTTGGTGACCCGATGGTAATTTCATCCACTTGGGATGAGACCGATTATTTGTAATCGGTCCCATGGGTGACCCTATGTTAATCGTCCTCCAACCTTGGTGATTAGTAATGTACAACTTGGTGATAGTAATCGTCCACTGGGTGATATGTAATCGTTCCCAAACTGGTATATTTGTAATGGTCTTCAACGTGGGTGATTATTGTGGGGCAATAGTTCCCCCAACTTTCGGTTGGAATGTAATCGTTCCCACTTGGGATTATGTACAATCGGGTTCCAATTGGTTTGGATATGTAAAATCGGTCCACCACCTTGGTTGATATGTTAATAGTTCGTCCCACTTGGGGATATGTAATCGTTCCCCAAACTTGGTGTGATATGCAATCGGGTTTTCACTTGGATATTCTAATCTTTTCCACGTGGGTGATATTGGGCCAAATCGTCCACCCACTTGGTGATATTGCAATCGTCCACTTGGTGATATCTTAATCGTCCACTTGGTGATATGTAATTTCGGTCCCACTTGGTGATATGCAATCGTTAACTTGGTGATATTGCAAAGGCGTTTTTTCCACTGGTTTTTGATTGGGGTTCAATTGGTTCCAACTTGGTTGATATTGCAAAATCGTTCAACTGGGTGAGATGCAAAATCATACACTTGGTGATATGTAATCGGGTTTACCAAATTGGGTGATAGTGCAAATAGGTTTCCACTTGGTTGATATGGCAAAGCGTCCACTGGTGAAGGTACTCGCCAACTTTGGTTGTGGATATTGGAAATCGTCACCCAACTTGGGGCGGATATGGCAATCGTCCACTTGGTTGATATTGCAAAATCGGTCACCTTGGTGGAATAATTGTTGCAATTCGGTCCCATGGGTTTGGATATTGTAATAGTCCAAAACTGTGGGTGATTTATGTAAAGTTCATCCACTTTGGTGGATTATGTAAAATTCGCCACTTGGTGATATTGTAAATTCGTTCCACCTTGGTGGATATGCTTCCACTTTGGGGGGTGGATATGTTTAATCGTTGTCCACTTGGTGATATTTGCAAATCGTCAACTTGGTGATATGGCAATTGTCCATTGGGGGAATTTGTAAATTAGTCCACTTGGTAAAAATGTAATCGTTCAACTTGGTGATATGGCAAATTCGTTCACTGGTGATATGTTAAATCGGGGTCCCAACTTGGGGTTGATATGTATCGTTCCAACTTGGGTTTGATATGTAATGTCTCCAATGGTGATATTGTAATCGGTCCACTGTGTTTGGCTATTGGCCCAAAATTCCGTTGTCCACCTGGTGATAGTAAATCATTGGTCAACTTGGGTGATTATGTAAATCGTCCAACTGGTGATAGGTAATCGTTCCCCCAACTGGGTTTTGTGGATATGCAATCGTTTCCCACTTGGTGATAATGCAAAATCCGTTTCCACTTGGTTGGAATAGTTAATCCGTCCACTTGGTTTTGATATGCCAATCGGTCCAACTTGGTGGATAGGCAATCGTTCCCACTTGGTGATATTGGTAATCGTTTCAAAACTGGTGATATTGTAATTCGTCCAACTTGTTGATATTTGCAATTCGGTCCACTTGGTGATTGTGATGCCCACTCGTCCACCTTGGTGTATGCCAAATTCGTTTTCCCCACTGGTGATATGGTAAATCGGCCACTGGGGGACTAGTACTCGTCACTTGGTGATTATGTAATCGTCCAACTGGGTGAATTAATGTAATAGTCCACACTGGGATAGGTAATCCGGGGTCCCCAACTTTGGTGATATTGCAATCGTCTCCATTTGGTTTGATATGCACATTCGTGCCCAACTTGGTTTTGTTATTGTAAATCGGTTCCCCACTGGTGATATGTAATCGTCCACTTGGTGATATGAATAGTCCCATTGGGTAAGTGATGTCCACGTGATAATCCCTTGGTTGATAGTGTATGTCCACTACTGTATATGTTCGTTCACACTTGGTGTGATTCTGGTAATTTTCACTTGGTGATATGTGAAATCGTCCACAATTGGGTGATATTAATTAATAGTTTCATGTTTATATTATTCCACTGGTGGTGATATGTAATCTGTCCATGTGCACTATGAATGGTTACTGTGAATCTGCAACGTTCTGATAGTAATCGTCCAAGCTGATGTATGTCACTTGTGAAATAATCGTCACTTGGTGAATTGTACGCACTGTAATAATGCCCACTTGGGTTTGATATGTTAATCGTTTGCCAACCGTTGGTGTGAATAGTCCACTTGGTGACCCCCCACATCCTGAAATGTAAATCGTCCACTTGGTGTTGTAATCTCCACTTGGTAATTCAACGTCCCACTTGGTGATAGTGTAAATCGTCCACTTGTGGGATATGTAATCGTTTCCATACTTGCGTGATTTATGTCCACTTGGTGATATGTAATGTCCAACTTGGTGGATATGTAACGTCACTTGGTGATATGTAATCGTCGCCAACTTGGGTGATATGTAAATATTCCCGGATGCTCCAAACTTGGTGATAGAAATCGTTCCACTGTATGGGTCACTTGGGATATGTGTCCACTTGGTGATATATGAAACTCGGTTCCACTGGTGTATTGTACATCCACTTTGTGATATGTTAAATCGTCCTGCCCAGAATTTGATATGTAATAGGTTCCCACTTGGTGAATGTAATGCCCTGGTCCAAATCCACTTATATGTCATGTGATATGTAATCGTTCCACTTGGTGGCTCCACTGTGATATAAATCGGTCCATCGTATGCTGCACTTGGTGATGACGTCATTGGTGATATGCAATCTCCACTGGGTCTTTCTCCACTTGTGGGTGATATGGTAATCGTCCCACTTGATGTATGTGAATCACTTGTGAAGGTAATCGTCCACTGGTGATTATGTTGAATCGTTTTCCCCTTGGTTTTGAATATGTTAATCGTCCATGTGGGTGAATATGCCAATCGTTTCACCTTGGTGATATTGAATGTGCCACTTGGTGATATGAATGCCACTTGTGGTGTATGTCCACATGGTGATATATGCACACTTGCGGATGAACTCCCACTGTGAGTCTGTGATATGTCCAACATCAGGTGATATTTGATTTTTCCCCACTTGGTTATGACGTCTGGTGATATGTAAATCGTCCACTGGTGTATGATCCATGTGTATTGTAATCGTCCACTGGGTGATATCTCTCATTCGGGTTCAGTGGTGAATATCAATGATATATCGTCCACTTGGTGATATGGACACACTTGGATAGACGTTCCAATTGTGTGTATGTCATGGTGCATAGTAATCGTCCACTTGGTGAATGGAATCGTTCACACGTTGGTGAATGTACTGTCCACTTGGTGATAGTGTAATTTCGTCCACTGGTTGATATGTTAATCTTGGTCCATGGTGATATGTAATCCGTGTTCCACTTGGGATATTCAAATCGTTTCCACGTGGGATATTGTAACGTCACTTGGTGATATGTAAACGTGTCCACTGGTGATATGTAATCGTGCCAACTTGGGTTGATATGCAAGTAAATGGGTACAATTCCACTTTGCCAAGCCTTGGTGGATTGTCATGTCATTCTGCAAACTGTCCCTGGGTATGTAAAATCGCAACTTGGTGTTGATATGCAATCGTCCACTGGTGATAGAATCATGCAATCTTTTCGTCAATTCGGTGCATAGGCGAATTGTAACTCACTTTGTGATATGTGTTAATCGTTCACTTGGGAATGAAAGATATTGAGTAATGTCACACTGTGTTGCATGCACTTGGTATAGAATCGGTCTCACCTTGGGTGGTAAAATCGCCCATGGCTGATATGGTAATCGGGTCCACTTGGGAGTTTATGCAAATTCTGTCCACTTGGGGATATGCACGTCACTGTTGTTGTTGCCACCTGGATGCAAGCTGGTCCACTTGGTGATAGTATAGTCGTCCACTGGTGATATGTAATCATTCCCACTGGTGTATAGGTAATCGTTCCATTGGGTGAATGTAATGTCTCCAGTGGTGATTATGCTTCCCACTTGGTGATATTTAAATCGGTCCCCACTGGTGGATAATGTACTTGTATGCAAATCCACTTGGGTTGTAAGGTCCACTTGTTATTAATCGTCCATTGGTGTGCATCGTATGTAAAATCGTTCACTTGGTGATATTTGTAGTCGGATCCAATTGGTGATATGATAGTCCACGGGTATTCCCCACTGTTGGTGAGTAATTGCAATCTTCCTGATGATATCCCCAACTTGGTTAGATTGTAAATCGATTTTTCCCACCTTGGGTTGTAGCGCTACTGGTGATATTGGCTCCCACTTGTTGATCGTCACGGTAGGTGATATGTAATCGTCCACTTGGTGCTGAATCTCACTTGGGGTAGACGCTCCACTTTGGGTGATATGTAATTGTTCACTTGTGGATATGAATCGTCCCACTTGGTGATAGTGCAATCTCACAATTGGTGATATGCTAATCGTTTTCCACTTTGGTGCTATCTGCGCCACTTGGTGATATGGTAATCGTCCACTTGGGTGATATGTAATCGTATTACACCTTGGTGGATATGGTCAGTATCCCACGTGGTTTGATATGTAAATCTTCCCACTTGGATGGAATCGGTCCCACTGGTTGATATGGTAATCGGTTCCACATTGGGCTGCACGCACTTGAAGGTACGCCACTTGGTGATAGTTGTAACTCCCCCACGTGATGTTGTAATGTAATCCTAATTGGTGGATATGCCAAATCGTCCACATGGTGATATGTAACATCATTCAACTGGTGATATTAATCCACCTTGGTGATATGTAATCCGAGTCCCACTTGGTGATTATGTTGGCCACTGGTGATATGTAATCGTTTCACTTGGTGATATTTGTTCCAGCGGGTTTCCACTTGGTGATATGTAATGTCCACTTGGTTGATTGTTAATCGTACATTGGTTGAATTTGCCAAAATCGTCCACTTGGTGATATTGGGTCCACCATTGGGTTTGATATGTAATGCGTGTAACAAACTTGGTGGGATATGAATCGTCCAACCTTGGTGGATTATGCCCACTGGTGATATGTAATCATTCACTAAGGTATTGTAATGTCCAAAAAAAAAAAGGTTCCATGTCCACTTAAAGGTGAATTATTGTAATCTGGTTCCACTTGGGTGATTATGTTAATCGTCCACCTTGGTGAATGTATGTCCATTGGTGATATTGTAAATTCGATTACCCCACTTGGTGATGATAATCGTCTCCACTTGGTGATGATGTAATCTGGCTTTTTCCACGGTGGTGTGATATTTGTAATCGTTCCACTTGGTTTTGATATGTAAGTTCTCCACTTGGTGTATGATCTGCAAGTTTTCCCACTTGGTGATACTAGCTTCCACCTTGGTGATAGTAATCGTCCACTTGGTGGATAGGTTGAATAGTCGTAACTTAGTTATTATGATCCACTTGGTTGATATATCTTGGTCCACGTGGTGATAATGTGAATCGTCCAAATTGGTGATATGTAACATCGTCACATTGGTGATATGCCAATCAGGGTATATCTTACCACCTTGGTGTGATATGCAATAGTATCCACTTGGTGATATGGCATCGTCCCATGGTGTATGTTAATCGCTTCCACTTGGTGATAGTAATCGTCCCACTTGGTGATAGGTAATCGTTCCCACCCTTGGTGATATGTTTAATGTTTGTTCCCACTGGTGCAATATGCTTTAATCGCGCCACTTGGTGAATTGCAATCGTCCACATATTGTCCATTGGGTGATATTAATGCTCCACTGTGGTTCTGTTATTGTAATTCGTCCACTTGGATGATCTGAATGCAGTCACTTGGTGTGATATGTAATCAGTCCACTTGGTGATATGTAATCATCCACTTGGTGATTATGTCCACTTGGTGAATTCAATCGTCACCTTGGGTGAATGGAATCGTTCCACTTGGTATATGTAATTCGTCAACTTGGTGATATGTAATCTCCACTTGGTGATATTGTAAACCATCGGTTTTTCCACTGGTGATATAAATGTTAATCGTCCACGTTTGGTTGGATATGTTATTTCAATCCACTTGGTGTTATGTAAATCGTGGCCATGTGGTATATTGTTAATCTTCCACTTGGTGATATGTAATCTGTCATCAGGTTGCTTTTTCCCATTCGGTGAATGTAATCGTTCCACTTGGTGGGATTGGGAAATCCCCACGGTTGGTGGATTATGCTCCACTTGTGTATTATGTAATGGTGCCCACATGGGTGCTCCTGCAATCGTCCACTTGTGGATATGCTCCAACTTGTGATATGTGAAATCGTCATGTTTCTGGTTAATGTTCAACTTGGTGATATCGGCTCCACTGTGGTGATATGTAATCGTCCTCCACGCTTTGATGCATAATGATATCGTGTCCACTTGGTGATATGTAATCGTCATTGGTGATAATGGTATCGTTCCACTTGGTGATCTGCAAAGTTTCCAACGTGTTGATATCATCCACTGGTGATATGTAATCGGTCAAACTGGTGATATGAATGTCCTTGGTGGGATTATGCTCCACTTGGTGGATATGTAATCGTTCCACGTGTGATATTGGCCAACTGGGTGGTCCCATTGGTTACTTCCAACTTGGTGATATTAATCGTCCACTTGGGTTGCGATGTAATCGTCACTTGCGGTGATATTGAATCGTTCTTCACTTGGTGATATGTAATCGTCCACTTGGTTGGATATGCTCACTCGGTGTCCACTGTGATATGTAATCGTCCTGGTGATATGTAATCGTCCACTTGGTTGTATGTAATCTTCCACTTGGTGATATGTCACTAAATGTTTTGTACACTTGGTGATATGCAATGCCACTGGGTTGAATCTCCACTTGGTGATATGTAACTCCACTTGGTGTATTGTAATCATCCACTGGTGATGTATGTAATCGTCCAACTTGTGATATGTAAATCGGGCGGGTCCACTTGGTGGGTGATATAAAATGTTCCACTGTGGTAAATCGTCCACTTTGGTTGATATGTAACGATAGTAACTTGGTGATATGTAATCTCCACTTGGTGATATGTTAATCGTCCACTTGGTGTGATAGCACTTCCACTTGGTGATATGTAATTCGTTTTTCCACTTGGTGATATGCTCAACTTGGTGATAATGTAATCGTCCACTTCTGTTGATATGCGTCCACTGGTTTGCATTATTGAAACGGTCCACTGGGTGGGATTCTGTGAATCGTCCACTTGGTGAATGTCAATTGTAAATCGTCCACTTGGTGATATGTAATCGATTCCACTTGGTGATATGCAAGTCCACTGGGTGGATATGCAATATCCACTTGGGTTGATATGTAATCGGTCCACTGGTGTGTTCAGTTAAAACTCCATTGGTGATATGTAATCGTCCACTTGGTGATTTATGTAAAAATGTCACTTGGTGATATGTAATTATCCCACTGGTGATAGTAATCGTCCACTTGGTATATGAATCGTATTGTTAATGCCACTTGGTTGCATATGATCGCCACTTGGTGTGAGATGTTTAATTCGTCACTGGTGATATGTAATAGTCAACTTTGGTGGATATGTAATCGTCCAACTTGGTGGAGAGTAATGCATCCACTGTGTGATTGACTCCACTGTGTGATTATGTTAGAGTGCCCACTGGTGATATTGCTTCCACCTTGGTGATACTTGGTAAATCGGTCCACTTGGTGATTCCATCGTCCAACTGTGATGCTCCACTTGGTGATATGTAATTGTTTCCACTGGTGATCTGCCAATGTTCCACTTGGTGATATGCTCCACTTGTAGGAATTAGAACGTCACTGGTTGATGATATTCATATCGTTGTTTCACTTGGTGATTATGCTTCCACTTTGGGTGATATATGTAAATTTCCCATGGTGATATGTATAGGGTCAACTGGTGATATGTGGTGATGTAATCGTCCACTTGGGTGGAAGTCATGAAAAATCGGTCCACTTTGGTGTATTGCTCAATAACTTGGTGATATGTAATTCAATCCACTTGGTGATATGCAATCGTTCCACTTGGTGGATATGATCCACTTGGTTGATAGTTGTAATCGTCCACTTGGTGATAGGTTATCGATCCAACTGGTGGGGATTATTTGCATATGCGATTGCCAATGGTGAATATTTTTTGCTCACACTTGGTGATATGGTAATGTCCACTTGGGTTGAATAATGCAATTGATTTTCCAACTTGGTGATATGCTCCACCTTGTGATTGCTCCACCTTGGTGATATGTTAAATCGTTCCCACATTGGTGATATTGTACATCGTTTCCCACTTGGTGGATATGCAAACGGTTTTTCCAACTGGTGATATGTAATCGTTCCACTTGGTGATATGTACATCGTCCACTTGGTATGCCATGGTTAAACGGTCCGCTCCACTTGGTGGTACTGTAAAATCGTCCCACTGGTGATTATGCTAAAATCGTCCACATTTGGTGATATGTAACACGTCCCCACTTGGTGATATGTAAATGTCCACTTGTGATGAATCGTTCCACTTGTTTATTGGTTGCACTTGGTGATATGCACTCACTTTGGTGATATGTAATGTCCAACTTGGTGATATCTTCCACTTGTCTCCACTTGGTGATATGTAATCGTCCAACTTTGGTTTGCATTGGTGAATGCAATCATTTATGCCAACTTGGTAATGATGTAGTATTGCTTTCCAATTGGGTGATATTGAATCGCTGTGTTCACCTTGGTGATATGAGATGTAATCGTCATCCACTTGTGGTGTGTGATAATGTCCAGATCGTGCCCACTTGGTGTGCAATGTGTTAATCTCCAACTTGGTGATATGTAATCGTCCATGGTGGAAGTTATCCACTTGGTTTGGTGATATTGATATCATTTCCACTTGGTGATATGAGCGTCCCACTTGGTCACTGGTGAATATGTAATAGTCCACTTGGTGATCTGAAACTGTCCACTTGGTGAGATTGAGTAAATAAATGTCCAACTTGGTGATCTGTACAAATGGTCACTGCGTAAATCGTCCACTTGGTGTAATGTAATCGTTCCACTGGGGAATTCGTGCAATCGTTCCACTTGGTGCATATTCTCCACTTGGTGGATATGGTGTATATCGGTCCACTCGTGGTTGATCTGAATCGGTCACTTGGTGATATATGCTGTTCACATTGGTGATATTGTAATCGGTTCCACTTTGGCATGGGATATTGTAATCGTCCACTTGGTGATATATGTAAATGTGCCACTTGGTGATATGTAATTCCCATTTTTTTGGATCTGCAATCGTCATTGGTGATATGCTCCACTTGGTTGTATGAACTCATGTAATCGTCCACTTGGTGATCTGCAATCGTCCACTTGGTGATATGCTCCACTTGGTGATATGTAATCGTCCTTGGGTGATATAATCGTCCCCCAACTTGGTATATTTATCGTCCACTTGGTGATATGAACGTCCACTGGTGATATGCAATCGTCCATTGTGTGTTATGATAATCGTCCACTGGTGATATGTAATCGTCCACTTGGTGATATGTTAATTCCAGCTTGGTGATATGTAATCGTCCACTTGGTGATATGTAATCATCCACTTGGTGATATGTAATCGTCCACTTGGTGATATGCAATTGTCCACTTGGTGATATGCTCCACTTGGTGATATGTAATGTTCCACTTGGTGATCCCTGTAATCATCCACGTTGCGGTAGGTAATCGTCCACTTGGTGATATGTAATCGTCCACTTGGTGAAATGCTCCACTTGGTGAAAATGCTCCACTTGGTGATATGTAATCATCCACTGGTGATATGTAATCTCCACTTGGTGATAGTAATCGTCCACTTGGTGATATGCTCCACTTGGTGATATGTAATCGTCCACTTGGTGATATGCTCCACTTGGTGATATGTAATCGTCCATTGGTGATATGCTCCACTTGGTGTGATATGTAATCGTCCACTTGGTGATATGCAATCGTCCACTTGGTGATATGTAATCGTCCACTTGGTGATATGTAATCATCCACTTGGTGATATGCTCCACTTGGTGATATGCATCGTCCACTGGTGTTATGTAATCGTCCACTTGGTGATATGTAATCGTCCACTTGGTGATATGTAATCGTCCACTTGGTGATATGTAATCGTCCACTTGGTGATATGTAATCGTCCACTTGATGATATGTTATCGTCCACTTGGTGATATGTAATCGTCTCCACTTGGGTAATATGTAATCGTCCACTTGGTGATCTGCAATCATCCACTTGGTGATATGTAATCGTCCACTTGGTGATCTGCAATCGTTCCACTTGGTGATATGTAATCGTCCACTTGGTGATATGTAATCGTCCACTTGGTGATATGAATGTCCACTTGGTGATATGTAATCGTCCACTTGGTGATATGCTTCACTTGGTGATATGTAATCGTCAAATGGGTGATCGCATGTAATTGGTGATATGCTCCACTTGGTGATGATGTAATCGTCCACTGGGGATCTGTAATTGTCCACTTGGTGATATGCTCCACTTGGTTGAGATGTTAATCGTCCACTTGTGATATGTGATCGCACTTGGTGATATGTAATCGTCCACTTGGTGATATGTAATAGTCCACTTGTGATCTGCAATCATCCACTTGGTGATATGCTCACTGGGGGATATGTAATGTCCACTTGGTGATCTGCAATCGTCCACTGGTGATATGCTCACTTGTGATATGTAATCGTCCACTTGGGATATGCATCGTCCACTTGGTGATATTTAATCGTCACTTGGTGATATGTATCGTCCATGTGTATGCAATATCCACTTGGTGATATGAATCATCCATTGGTGATATGTAATCATCCACTTGGTGAATGTAATCGTCCACTGGTGATATGACAATCATCCACTGGTGATATGTAATTCATCCACTTGGTGTATGTAATGCTCCACTGGTGATATGTAATCGTACTTGGTGATATGTAATCGTTCCACTTGGTGATATGTAATTCATCCACTTGGTGATTGTAAATCGTCCACTTGGTGATATGCATGTCACTTGGTGATATGCTCACTTGGTGATATGTAATCGTCCATGGTGATAGTAATCATCCACTGGTGATATGTAATCGTCCACTTGGTGATATGTAATCGTCCACTTGGTGAAATGCAATCGTTCAAATTGGTGATATGTATCGTCCACTTGGTGAAATGCTCCACTTGGTGATATGTAATCATCCACTTGGTGATATGTAATCATCCACTGGTGATATGTAATCGTCCACTTGGTGATATGCTCCACTGGGGATATGTAATCGTCCACTTGGTGATATGCTCCACTTGGTGATATGTAATCGTCCACTTAGTGATATGCTCCACTTGGTGATATGTAATCGTCCACTTGGTGATCTGCAATCGTCCACTTGGTGATATGCTCCACTTGGTGATATGTAATCGTCCACTTTGTGACTGCAATCGTCCACTTGTTGATGTGCTCCACTTGGTGATAGTAATCGTCCACTTGGTGATATGCAATCGTCCACTTGGTGATATTTAATCGTCCACTTGGTGATATGTAATCGTCCACTTGGTGATATGCCATCGTCCACTTGGTGATATGTAATCATCCACTTGGTGATATGTAATCATCCACTTGGTGATCTGCAATCGTCCATTGGTGATATGTAATCGTTCCACTTGGTGGATATGAATCGCTCCACTTGGTGATATGTAATCGTCCATCTTGGTGATATGTAATGTCCAATGGTGATAGAATCGTGAACTTGGTGATATGCAATCGTCCACTTGGTGATATGAATCGTCCACTGGTGATATGTAATCGTCTCAACTTGGTGATAGGTAATCGCTCTTGGTTGATATGTAATCAGTCACTTGGTGAATGATGTAATCGTGAACTTGTGATATGCAATCGTCCACTTGGTGATATGTAATCGTGAATGGTGTGAGATATGCAATCGTCCACTTGTGATAGTAATCGTCCACTTGGTGATATGTAATCGTCCACTTGGTGATATGCAATCGTCCACAATTGCAATTGGGGGTCTGTATAGGAGATGGTTCTGTGATAGGTACAGGGTACAGACAGGGACATATAGTGGACACTAGAGAGAGAGGTTAAGGTGAGAGGAAGCAGGTGAGTGGGGGGTCTGTATAAGAGTTGTTTCTGTGGTGAGCGGAGGGTACGAGACATGGACATATGGGGACATAATAGAAGAAATATAAGAAGGAGCAGCAGAGCGAAGGGATTTAAATGTTAAGAGAAGGATTTTGTAGATAATGGTTGTTTAATGGGGAGCCAGGTAGATGTTAGCACAGAGGAGATCTAATATCCCGATTGTTAGAGAGTGAGATAATGTGTGCGGAAGAGTAAAGTATGGACTGGAGTGGAGAAAGATGAGAAGCAGGAAGACCAGAAAAGCAGAAGGTTACAATAGTCCATGCGTGATAGGATGAGAGCATGGAAAGCATAGCAGTAGTCGGGAGAGAAAGGAAATCTACGGATATTCACAATGTTACAGGGAAAAAGCGACAGGTTTTAGCAACTTTGTTAATGTGATTGGAAAAGGAGAGAGAGGAATCAATAATACGTGCCGACTGAATAAGGTAAATGGGGGTGTGTCCACAGAAATGGAAATGGGGGATAGGACCAGGTTTAGGTGGGAAAAATAATTAGTTTGGTTTTAGTCAGGTTTAAAGGGCAAGTCCAGCCTAAAAACCATTCTTGTTGAGAACCCCGCAATGCCTGTTTTCACATTATAAGAATTCTTAAAGATTCCTCTGAAGGGACTTACCTGACCCGGTCCTTAGCCACCTGGGAGGTGCTTCGTGCCCTGTTGCGAGATAAAAACAGAGAAGTGCGGCTCTGCACTGACAGCTGGTCTACTCCCTGGTTACGGCTGTCAGACAATTTGGTATGATGTCATGCTTGCCTTGAATCACAGCTGTGACCAGTAAGAAGAGCGGCGCGAGCATAGAGGGACCAGGGGTTTGAGGGGGAGCTCTATCAGAATGTAAAAGTCTCCATGAGGAGACAGCACGGAGACAGTCGGAGATGTGTGATGGGGTGTCAGGACTTAGCGAGGGGGTGGAAAAATATATTTTAATTGTGTCATCGGTGTAAAGATGGTAGTTAAAGCCAAATGAGCTGATGACTTCTCCCAGGGAAATAGTATAGAGGGAGAACAACAGAGGTCCAAGAACAGAGCCTGCGGAACCCCCACACTAATAGGACACAGAGTAGGTTCAGTTCCAGAGGTAGGATCGTAGCCAGGAAGCCGCTCATTCCGGATACCCAAGGACGGTGAGGAATTGGCATTAGGAGGGAATGATTACTGTGTCCAAAGCAGAGGACAGATGTGCTCCCACATTATATATAATAAATGAGAATGAGTCTGATATAGATCTTATAGAGCATCCTATCACGTTGGTCATGTACCAATTTTTGCATTAAGTTCTTCTATAAACATAATTACACCCCAATGTGTTTTATTGATTTATATCCCCCCTGCTCGATGTCTGGATAGATGAAATCTCCATAATTAGAAACCTGATCCGATTGGGAAGCAGTTTTCATTGTAACAGTAAACTGTGCCTCGTATTGCTCACTATTAGAAGTTGCTTTTTACTCTCTTCTTATTTCTGTCCTCTGGAAGCTCTACCAAAACCCTCCACAGTTTCACCTGTATAAGCTTTGGTATTTTCTTTCAACTCCACTGGCTTCTCCACAATCCACCCGCACACCTACTATTTTAATCCCAATCCAACCTGTGAACTACCCTTTCCCCCTAGCCCAGCCAACCCGTTTCCATTTACGTAGGTAGGTACAAGTTTTGTACCCAATGATAAATATATCCCAGCACCTTCATTCCCACATCATCACTTTAACTCCCTTATCTCCTTTTGCCTTCCTAATGTTGATGTAGCTTGCTAAGCTTTGGTATCTACAAGAAAACGATGCACAGGACCAACCTCTTGTATTTTGAATTACAGGGAAAATGATCTAAAATTTCTTGGGACCGTGTTGCGAGTTTATATGGGGAGATTGAATCTCAGAGCGGGAATCTGAACAGATATTCTATGTGAAGAGGACATCACATACCCCTGCCTACACTATGAAAGAACCAATGAATTTCGATATCGCCATATTGGAATTAGACGTGTTATCAAGTTTGGTAACTGACTGGGGATAAAGCAACGTATTTATATTGTCATTAATTATCTTGTACAGTTTTAAACATACGTTAACACGGACACGGAGAATTTAAGTGAGTTACAATTTATTGAACCAAAGTCTCTAATCTAATGGGAATCTTCCCCATTGGTTTTCCTGGTCAGGTGAAAACGTCCAACCAGCCGTCTTCCAAACCCTGATGATATTTGCACCAGGACATCTGTGTGTAGCTCTCGGTTGGGCCGTTTTAAAGGAGGTATACATTTATATGAATGGTTTCTATGACATTACAAATATTCTATGTTACACCAATGATGGCTGAATAATGCTAAATAAAGGTCTGTAGCTGCCTCTCTCATTCTGTAATGATAAAGGGAGGATTCCGTCTGATCCGACAGAATCACCCCAGAGTTCACCGTCCGCCTCGAAACTGCCCGAAAGTTCCCCCCTGCACTCCAGAATAGGGGTTGGACATGGCTGAAGAAACGTGCAGTCCCAAGCGTCCTGTCTATACATTATATGCTTTATAGAGGAGATTGCTCGGGACTGTGTGTAAGGGGTTTTCACAAGACAGAGAGGACGATTTACCCAGACTCGCTGGGCAAATGTATGGAGTAAAGTCGCGCTGGTTTGCTACCAGTTAGTGTGACTTTAACTCCATATTAGCGTCAGATGCAGGGTTATGCAAAATCAACCGCGTATCCAACGCTCGCGATTCAACATTGCGTTTGCGCTAATTTATATATTATATTTTAGAAATAAACTAACTTTAAGTTATTCAAATGTATCCATTATATAGTGGATTATACACCCCCAACTGTAAATTATAAGGATATTAGAAGTCAACGAGGAGTTCCGTGACCATATAAAAGTACAGGCCGCAGGCCGATTACCATACAGGGCACGGAACTCCAAGGTGACTTCTAATATCCTTATTTCAGTTGGGGGTGTATAATCCACTATATAATGGATACATGTGAATAACTTAAAGTAGTTTATTTCTAAAAATTCTAGGATTCTCGAGTAGTTATCCTTAAATGCCTCTATTGATGACAGTTGATCCATTAACACTCCGACTATTTCCCATCTTTAGGTGAATCCTCCCTGTTGTCTTGCATGAGGTGCACTTGCCAATCATTGACATAGAGACCTGCAGGAGCACTATGAAGATTATAAGAGGAAACCTTGTGCTGGGACCTGTAACGTGCGCTGGGTTTCCAGAAGGAGGAAAGGACGCCTGTCAGGTGATCTTTTGTCACTGTTACATCCAGAGACGTAGCTAGAAATCACTGGGTCCCCAGCAAAACTATGATGGGGCCCCTATCTGTCCTTCACCCACAGTGGTTTTCTAGGAGGAGGCTCTATCTGTCATAGGAACCGTTTGCTCCCATGGTAGTTACTCCCCTGGTTACATCGTATGACATCATACATCGTATGACATCAGAAACTAAACTTTAGTCCAGTTGATCTAACTGAATACAGATATATCATATGACATCATACTTTCCAACATTCCCATCTGCCACACATGAAAGGGACATTTGTGCATTTTGAGGAAACAGCTTAGACATATTTGACCTGCTTGTATATTCAGAATTCTGCAATGTGATTGGTCCAATAACAGGTTGGGGTTTTCAGTGGAATAATTCTGTTTTTGGGTTGAGAAACTTCATAGGGAATGTGTTTTTGTTAATATTGCAGGGGGATTCAGGAGGACCATTGATGTGCCAACGGCCATATGGAGGTTGGGTTCTGGTTGGAGTGACCTCCTGGGGAATGGGATGTGCACGCTCGTGGAATTACAATAGGTTTCAGTCTCCTATGACCAGAGGGACACCGGGGGAATTTTCACAGACCTCCAGGGTACTCTTCGCTGGGTCAGTGACGAGTTAGCTAAAGGTAACAGCACCATTTGGAAATGCCCTTTGGGTGGTGGCTCTAGATATCCTCGCATAGACAAGCTTGGTCCTTTTTATTTCTTGTTTGTGTCTGCTTTACTTTCAGTCAAACACAAAGGTAAGTTCACATTCTGTAGATCTATATAGAACATTAGCCCAGGGATTAGGATCTGGCATTTAGGCCCTCGCCCTGGATACATTCTCTTGAGAGGGGATGGGGGAAAGACTTTAATTGCCTGTCTACAAATGCCATTCTAGACAGGTAGTGGATTTGCTCAAGGGCTACCATAGAAATTACCCAGAAGTCTCTACTCTTTTTAATTGCCCTTCTAGGAAATGCAAGTGCACGGTAACATTCGTGCCTGGTGCACAATTCCTGGGGTTTCCTGGCTATTTTGTTGAAAGGTTCTGCCAAGGTCACTGCAAGGACATCTTATAATGTCAGCGTATGGATATGGATTGTGTAATAAACCTTACAGGGTAGGATGCTGGTTCCATGTCTCTTGGTTTAATAACCCCTGGATCTTGTTTATAAACAATGTGGTAAAATGACCTCCTGTTCATCCTGTCATCTTTCTTCTTTTCAATAGAATCCAAGTCCCAGGAATCTAATGGTAAGACAGCATCTTTGCTGTGGTCCCAGGATAGGAGAGGAGATTATAATAACAGCATTAGTGTTGCCATAGCTCGTTTATAGCTGATCCAGTGGCATAACTGCAGCCCCCCGGGACGGCCCTCCAATGTACCGCGATCAGCAGCCGATCATGCACACATCGCGTTTAGTCGTTTAGAAATACCGCCGGTCCGGTACAGATGTTCACCGGGAGATTGGGGTGTAGGGAGGGTGTGCCAGGGACCTGCTTAAAAGCTGTGGGGCGGCCGAGGCGAGACACCTTCAATTGGCCCCTGAGCTGATCGATTGCATGGGTTGGTGTTGATTCATAGTGTGATGCAACACAAGGCTAGTTGGGATCTCTCACATTCTATAGATCTATATCAACAAGTACAAAAGTCAACAAGTTCGAAATTGATAACCCTAGACTTCTCCATAACCCTCAAATGCTTTTTTTTTTTTTTTTGGTAACTGTCGAAATTCTGTCATAGCCCTCGAATGTGGCATTCGCTAACCCTCCAATACGGCGAACGATTTCGGTAACCCTCGGAAATAATCTGATTGTCAGGAAAGTAGTATTTAAATAAGTTTTGGGTGATGGTGACATGTTCTCCAAACCATTTCCCAAAGCCATTTTACAGTAAGTTACCATTGTTATTTTAACTGGATTTTATCAGAACATTTCAAACTATTTGTCCCATTGACTTTAATGAAAACTTTTACCGAAATTCAAAAGTTCAAAACTTTAGGAAGTTTGACCATCTCTAGCTATTATTTGTAACAACCATTAAGACGTTATCTAACTGCGAGAACCCAGTAAAAAGCTACCATCTGATTGGTTGCAGTAAATTAATGGCGCAGTCAGATTTTGCACTTCTTTTGAATCAGCCCATAAACCTCTTCATAGTAATGTAAAGCCAGATTGATAGCTGGAAGTGGGGCAAACCCTATTAAAGGGAAATTATATACACCCCCCACTCCCAATAAAAAGTACACCCCCTGGGTGAGAGAATGTAATTGATAGGTCCTCACTAGACTAAAAGTTCGTACACACGTGCGTGTCGGGACCCGCGGGTTTATAGTATATAGGAGTTGTAGGTAAGTCCAGGGGTGTGGAGGAGTGAGTGGCGTTTTAGGTCATTACATAATGTCTGTTATGTCTACAACATTTGGAATGTGTAATAAATTGTACAGGGTAGCATGGTGGTTCCATGTCTCTTGGGTTATAAAACCCCTGGATCTTATAAACAATGTGGTAAAATGTGCCCCTGATCTGTCTTTTTTCTTCTTATCAATAGAATCCAAGTCCCCAAGATATCAATGGTAAGTACAGTATGTTACTGTGGTATACCCAGGGCTATAATAACAACAATAGAGTTGGATAATCTACTCTATAGCTGATCAATTGCAGGTATTTACCAATGGTGCGTATTCCTACTAATCAAACCACTTTCAGGCACAAAGGTCTCTAATTGGTTGCAGCAAATTAATGGCACAGGCCAGTAAACTGTACTTCTAGAAATCCTAACACTTGCCCTATAAAAATCCTGGTTAGCCATCTCACTTGGTCCCACCCACAGACTGTGTCTGGGGCCTGGCCAAATTAAAGCCAATCCTGTGAGAACGGTTAAAGCCTATGAGAACTGTCTTCAGTGGACGTTGTTATGGCAGGTTCATTGGGCAGTTTAATAAAAAGCGGATGAGTTTCTACAAACAAGGAATGTTACAAGTTACTGGTATTGATACTAAAGTAGAGTTGGGAAAGGGTTTGTCACTGTGAGAACGGTAAAGCTATGGAACTGTCTTCCAGTGGACGTTGTTATGGCAGGTTCATTGGTAGTTAATAAAAAAGCTGGATGAGTTCTACAAACAAGGAAGTTAAAGTTACAGTTACTGGTATTGATACATAAAGTAGAGTTGGGAGGAAAGGGTTGTCACTGTGAGAACGGTAAAGCTATGGAACTGTCTCCGTGGACGTTGTTATGGCAGGTTCATTGGTCAGTTTATAAAAAGCTGGATGAGTTTCTACAAACAAGGAATGTTACAAGTTACTGGGATTGATACATAAAGTAGAGTTGGGAAAGGGTTTGTCACTGTGAGAACGGTAAAGCTATGGAACTGTCTTCCAGTGGACGTTGTTATGGCAGGTTCATTGGTCAGTTTAATAAAAAGCGGATGAGTTTCTACAAACAAGGAATGTTACAAGTTACTGGTATTTGATACATAAAAGTAGAGTTGGGAAAGGGTTTGTCACTGTGAGAACGGTAAAGCTATGGAAATGTCTTCCAGTGGACGTTGTTATGGCAGGTTCATTGGTCAGTTTAATAAAAAGGGATGAGTTTCACAAACAAGGATGTTACAAGTTACTGGATTGATACATAAAGTAGGTTGGGAAAGGGTGTCACTGTGAGAACGGTAAAGCTATGGAACTGTCTTCCAGTGGACGTGTTATGGCAGGTTCATTGGTCAGTTTAATAAAAGCTGGATGAGTTTCTACAAACAAGGAATGTTACAAGTTACTGGGATTGATACATAAAGTAGAGTTGGGAAGGGTTGTCACTGTGAGAACGGTAAAGCTATGGAACTGTCTTCCAGTGGACGTTGTTATGGCAGGTTCATTGGTCAGTTAATAAAAAAGCTGATGAGTTTCTACAAACAAGGAATGTTACAAGTTACGGGATTGAACATAAAGTAGAGTTGGGAAAGGGTTTGTCACTGTGAGGAACGGTAAAGCTATGGAACTGTCTTCCAGTGGACGTTGTTATGGCAGGTTCATTGGTCAGTTAATAAAAGCTGGATGAGTTTTTTACAAACAAGGAATGTTACAGTTACTGGGATTGATACATAAAGTAGAGTTGGGAAAGGGTTTGTCACTGTGAGAACGGTAAAGCTATGGAACAATGTCTTCCAGTGGACGTTGTTATGGCAGGTTCATGGTCAGTTTAATAAAAGCTGGATGAGTTTCTACACAAAAGGAATGTTACAAGTTACTGGTATTGATACATAAAGTAGAGTTGGGAAAGGGTTTGTCACTGTGAGAACGTATAAGAAGTATGGAACTGTCTTCCAGTGGCGTGTTTGCAGGGTCATTGGTCAGTTTAATAAAAAGCTGGATGAGTTTCTATAAACAAGGAATGTTACAAGTTACTGGGATTGATACATAAAGTAGAGTTGGGGAAAGGGTTTGTCACTGTGAGAACGAGTAAAGCTATGGAACTGCTCCAGTGGATGTGTTATGCAGGTCATTGGTCAGTTAATAAAAAGCTGGATGAGTTTCTATAAACAAGGAATGTTACAGTTACTGGTATTGATACATAAAGTAGAGTTGGGAAAGGGTTGTCACTGTGAGAACGGTAAAGCTATGGAACTGTCTTCCAGTGGACGTTGTTATGGCAGGTTCATTGGTCAGTTTAATAAAAAGCTGGATGAGTTTCTACAAACAAGGAAAAGTTACAAGTTACTGGTATTGATACATAAAGTAGAGTTGGGAAAGGGTTTGTCACTGTGAGAACGGATAAAGTATGGAAACTGTCTTCCAGTGGATGTTGTTATGGCAGGTTCATTGGTAGTTTAATAAAAAGCTGGATGAGTTCTACAAACAAGGAATGTTACAAGTTATGGTATTGATACATAAAGTAGAGTTGGGAAAGGTTTGTCACTGTGGAAGGTAAAGCTATGGAACTGTCTTCCAGTGGATGTTGTTATGGCAGGTTCATTGGTCAGTTTAATAAAAGCTGGATGAGTTTCTACAAACAAGGAATGTTACAAGTTACTGGTATTGATACATAAAGTAGAGTTGGGAAAGGGTTGTCACTGTGAGAATCGGTAAAGCTATGGAACGTCTTCCAGTGGGATGTTGTTATGGCAGGTTCATTGGTCAGTTTAAAAAAGCTGGATGAGTTTCTACAAACAAGGAATGGTACAAGTTACTGGTATGATACATAAAGTAGAGTTGGGAAAGGGTTTGTCACTGTGGAACGTAAAGCTATGGAACTGTCTTCAGTGGATGTTGTTATGGCAGGTTCATTGGTCAGTTTAATAAAAAGCGGATGAGTTTCTACAAACAAGGAATGTTACAAGTTACTGGTTTGATACATAAAGTAGAGTTGGGAAAGGGTTTGTCACTGTGAGAACGGTAAAGCTATGGAACTGTCTTCCAGTGGATGTTGTTATGGACGGTTCATTGGTCGTTTAAAAAAGTGGATGAGTTTCTACAAACAAGGAATGTTACAAGTTACTGGTATTGATACATAAAGTAGAGTGGGAAAGGGTTTGTCACATGTGAGAACGGTTAAAGCTATGGAACTGTCTTCCAGTGGATGTTGTTATGGCAGGTTCATTGGTCAGTTTAATAAAAAGCTGGATGAGTTTACAAACAGGAATGTTACAAGTTACTGGTATTGATACATAAAGTAGAGTTGGGAAAGGGTTTTGTCACTGTGAGAACGGTAAAGCTATGGAACTGTCTTCCAGTGGATTGTTATGGCAGGTCATTGGTCAGTTTAATAAAAAGCTGGATGAGTTTCTACAAACAAGGAATGTTACAAGTACTGGTATTGATACATAAAGTAGAGTTGGGAAAGGGTTTGTCACTGTGAGAACAGGTAAAGCTATGGAACTGTCTTCCAGTGGACGTTGTTATGGCAGGTTCATGGTCAGTTTAATAAAGCGTGGATGAGTTTCTACAAACAAGGAATGTTACAAGTTACTGGTATTGATACAAAAGTAGAGTTGGGAAAGGGTTTGTCACTGTGAGAACGGTAAAAGCTATGGAACTGTCTTCCAGTGGACGTTGTTATGGCAGGTTCATTGGTCAGTTAATAAAAAGCTGGATGAGTTTCTACAAACAAGGAATGTACAAGTTACTGGTATGATACATAAAGTAGAGTTGGGAAAGGGTTTTCACTGTGAGAACGGTTAAAGCTATGGAACTGTCTTCCAGTGGACGTTGTTATGCAGGTTCATTGGTCAGTTTAATAAAAAGCTGGATGAGTTTTACAAACAAGGAATGTTACAAGTTACTGGTATGATACATAAAGTAGAGTTGGAAAGGGTTTCACTGTGAGAACGGTAAAGCTATGAATGTCTTCCAGTGACGTTGTTATGGCAGGTTCATTGGTCAGTTTAATAAAGCTGGATGAGTTTCTACAAACAAGGAATGTTACAAGTTACTGGTATGATACATAAAGTAGAGTTGGAAAGGGTTTGTCACTGTGAGAACGGTAAAGCTATGGAACTGTCTTCCAGTGACGTTGTTATGGCAGGTTCATTGGTCAGTTAATAAAAAGCTGGATGAGTTTCTCAAACAAGGAATGTTACAAGTTAATGGATTGAACAAAAGTAGAGTTGGGAAGGGTTGTGCACATGTAGAACGGTAAAGCTATGGAACTGTCTTCAGTGGACGTTGTTATGGCGGTGTCATTGGTCAGTTGAATAAAAAGCTGGATGAGTTTCTACAAACAAGGAATGTTACAAGTTACTGGTATGAACATAACGTAGAGTTGGGAAGGTTTGTCACTGTAGAGACGGTTAAAGCTAGGAACTGGTGCTCTCAGTGGACCGTGTTATGGAGGTCCATTAGACGCTGAAAAGTGGCTGGAGCTCCACATATGCCTTGAGGCATTCGTTCAAAACTCATAAAAGCCAAGTGGACAGATGAAAGCAGTCCTTTCTTTATCTTCTGGATGGAATCTGGTAATACCACTTCTTAAATCTAGAATGCTAAACCACTTGCTGCCGACCAAACAATTTAAAGCGTCTTCAATTTTAGGAGTGGTGTATTGGTCTGGAATGTTTTTTTTTGTTTAGCGAGCGATAATCACACACATGCGTATGCACCCATTCTTTTTCCTCACAACCACAATAGGGGAAGCATAAGGACTTCTTGACTCGTGAATTATGCCTGCTCTTTTTAAATCCTCAAGATGTTTCCTTAAGTCTTCTAGGTCTCCAGAGCTATTCTTCTTGAACATTCTCGAAATGGCTGGTCATCTTTTAATCGGATTCGATTAAAAGCTCACTTCTAGAGAAAAGTGGGAGCTCTCTCTACTAGCTGTTTTTGCAGCGTCTTTCCCACTCTGGGTCAATAATCCAGCTCCCACTGGAAAATCTTCCATCTTGAGCCGATTGGATGGGATCATGCATGCAGTCAACCCTGTGGTAAAGGACTAGCTGTATACACATTCCCCACACATGTATTAGGATTTAGGATTATTGGTTCACTTCTGGTATTCTTTAGCCCAACTCGTATCGTACCCATATGACTCTCAGGTGATCCTTTGGTATTAATTCTGGTACTAACTCAAGCCCCATTGGCAGGTTTATATCGGACCCTCTCCAATAGACAATGGGAGCTGAGACTTTTTCTACACTTTTCACTTTTGCTTTTAAACATGTAATTTCCCTGGAAGTATTAACGGTTTACTCTTCGGTAATGTCCAAACACGCCCTATTCCTACATCAGGCTCCCTTTTCTGCCTTAGCAAAGAGTCAATGGTAGATTGTAGGATGGGATGTACAGTGTTTGTTTATTCTTTTCTAATTTGGCGTGAGCATTCTCCTTACCAAGTCGTATTAGTACCAACTAAAATAGAGGCTCCTGTATTATCTCTAGGCCTAGCCGGCAAACAACTGCTAATGTTTCAAATTTCCCAGTAGATCCAGCAACAGAAGGGGGAAATTCTAGTCTGACAGTTACATAGCCATCATAGGGAAATTTGGTTTCACCTAGACCCCAGATTTCCAGGTGTTCGATCTTCTCCATAGGCAGGTATTGCAAATGTTCTTGGTAAAAGTCTCTGTAAAGGATATGGATTTGGGATCCAGTATCGAGCAAAGCTGTACTGTATATACCTTCTATTTGCACAGGTCAACGGGGAAGGCCCATCATACCTTTAGGCAAGTTGTTTTTGATTTTACAGTGCTTATCTTTTGTCTCTGACAATAAACAGTTGTATTTCTTCTCGCTTCTGGAAATTTCTTTGTTTGCGCTGTACTCTTTCAAATATCTCTTACTTGTTGCTCTTTGCACTTGATGGAACTTTGTTGAGAACATTTATTGCTCTTCTGAATGGGTGTCAGGGAGGAAGGACCATATTGAGTTTCTATTTATGTTCCTGGGATGTGACAACAGTTCTATATTGGACATTATCAGATGTGTCCGGATGTGTGGAGCACTCTTCTGTAGACCCTCAGTTGACTCTTTCACTGGGGGCCCTTGATGTTTCCCAAATTCTTCTCTGTAATTCTGCAATAAGCTTATCATTGACCTTCTTCAAATTCTCCCTATATGGCATTTCCGCTTAAAATGTCAATTTCTCCACATTTGTAACAGAAGCTATTGACATCTGTTTGGCTTCCAATACGCAGCTGGGTGTACCGAGTGGAATGCTGTTGAGATGGAATTTCTCAACTTGTATCCCAGCAGCATTGGGAGTAGTCATGGCTATATGATCTACCATTTTGGTTAAGGTAGAAAGCTGTTCTTTAATCTGCATTACTCAGTGTTTCCAGACAATGGGAGTAGACCTGAAGTCTTGGTTGAAGTGTGGACCACCCTCTACAGGCCTTACTGGCCTAATCTGGCAGTCTGATCGGCAACTATGTCCCCCATAGGGAAAGTTTCTTTAGGAGGGGTTTTGCTTTCTGCATAGTGCAACATTGCATTTATACCATGTCCCCCTCTTTAGCTTCCAAGAGAGCCTCCTCTTCTCGTACTTCCCTGATGACTGAGGAAATGAAGGGGCTTGACCACCTTTCAATCTCAATTTCCACATTATTGGGTCGTGTGCTTGTGCTCCTTGGAGGACTTGTCTCATCCTGGCACTATCTGCCTTCTGGGATCCATCCCTCTCTTCAATATAATCTGATGTAACACTTTTTCTGGCGATAAATATAATTAGACAGTTTCTCTTGTTTTCCCTGGTAAGTATGTTCAAATTGATAGAGCAGATCACTTGCCTTTTCAATTCTTCCATAAACATCATACACACATTAAATATTCTTGAACTGTACAGTTTTGTTTGCCTTGTTTTAAAGCTCGAATTACATCTGCGGCTGGTCCTTTTAAGCTTTCTGCAATTCTTTGCCTTTTTTGTGGATCAGGATTCTCCCATTCCTCTAAAACTTGAGTAGCTTGCTCCATCCAAGCCCAAAGTCTTCCTCCCCGTCTGGAAACTGGCTTCTACCTGAGAAAATCTCGCTTTCTGTATCCAACTCCCATAGTCTGCTGGTTAGGCTTGATACATTTCTCTACTAAACTTCCTAATGCATCCAATACCTCAGGACCAAGAGATGGATTCGGTGTGGGCCTGGGAGGTGGTGATACATGTTACTCCTTTCTGTCAAAATTAACTCTTTTACTTTCTTTATCAAGTCTGATCTTGCAGGCATCATTGTTAAAGCTGGCTTGACTATTTGAACTTCGATCTGGTCTTCAATTTCCAGAGTACAGGTAGAACCACATTTGGTATAGGTCTCCCCCACTCCAGCAGAGCAAACATTCCGTTTTTGACATTATCCACATTTACATCTCTGAGGAAACTTCGCCCTGGAATTGCAGTGTATCAGCTATTTTGTAAATTTGTGTCTCAATCCATTGTGTTCCTGGTAATATCAGTATTAGACAACACTCAGGATTAGCGTTCTGCTGCTGGCAATACTTCTCTGCTGCTTGAGCATCCATTAATTTCTTTCTTCACCACCCTGAGCAACAGAATAGGACAAGGGCGTAGTCACTCTAGTGGGCAATAGTATCCCGAACGAGCCCCCAAAGTAACCCACCCAGGGGTGGTTAATGAGAATGATGGGTACTTGTCTTGCAACTGCAGGTGACACCCCTTTTTATTTACCTGAAAAGAACACTATTTTGATCTGTAACAACTGTATTTACATAACATTTTAGCAATAGCAATATGTATTGGCAACAAACCATTACAATACAACAAATCTAAGCAGGCATTAATCCATATCTGGGTTATAAGCAGGGTTAACCGGTATAGCATTCACTGTCCCTAGTTCCTTGCAGATAATAACATTGTCCTTATGCTGGCCATGGCTTGGTTTGGGGCCCTTTGATAACGGTACTTTGCAGGCAAGTTAAACAGCCATTAGTGTAGGAAATGGGCATTCAATTTGTAATCCAAAGGAATATGGTCTTTAAACCGAGTAGGAGGATCTGTGTAACATATTAATCCAGCAGAAGCAGGAAGGTCTGTGTAACTCCTTAGGAAAGTCTTGGGCCTATACTTTAAACCATAAATATGTGGTAGCAAACTTTACCATAGTCTGATGCAAATATCTCACAACTCTGAAGATCTAGGATTGATCACCACCAGCCTGGAACAAAGGGTTAATCCTTGGATCCTCTTTCAGATTTCCCCACAGGTAGATTCTGCCTCTGTCCTCCATACACACAGTTCAATCCTTCCCCTCTCTTCCCTCACCACGCTCCTCCCCTTCTTTTCTCCTCACAGGTTGTTCCTCCCATGTGACATTTGCAGTGCATGCTGGTGGTTGTAGTTTCCTCTATGTAGATGTCCTTCCATTTCCTGTTAGCTGAATCAAAGTGCTCAGCATACCCATCAATTAGCTTGTTTAATTTTCTACAGTACCAGCTTGGTCAGGGGGTTACACTTATAACTCCGTCATTGCGGCACCTGCTTGGTTAACACGGAAGTAAACCACGCAGCTATATTGGCATAGCGCCTTACCTTTATGGGACAGCCGATGGCTGGCGTTAAAGTCCCGCAATGGTAACGCTCCATTTTGGAATGCACGGAGAGGCGAATGTAGCATCGCTGGGGCGATTGCACGGGAGAGCCAATAGCGCCTTTCTCCATCGCCCTGTTAGGGCATTTTGCGTGCGCGATTGCACCCCGTGCTTAAAATGAAACCCGCATGAATTCCCGCGATTTACAATGCGCGTGTGCGATTGCGGTTTGTTTGCATTTTGGTATCACACGCATTCACCATTTTTGGTGCGTTAATGCATGCGTTTCCATGACGGAAAACGGCAAACTCACATGCGCAAAATGCACATAAGAATCGCGATTGTGTGCGCGATTACTGTGCGTTGTAGTGTAGTCGCAGCCTGACTGTTAACAATAAAGTGAATTCAAGTTTGCTTTTAAACACTACAGTACACAACCCCAGTAGATTATCAGTTGCTTGAAGACTACAACTCCCAGATTCCCCTATATTAAACACTCTGCTGACAGGGAATGCTGGGAGTTGTAGTTTCCAACACCTGGCAGCCATAGAACTGTAGTGTATGTGATTTTTAATAGTAATAAAATTAAAACACATTAATTAACATAAATTGAAAGTATTGTGGAGTATCAGTACAATGGCTCAAACAAAACTGCCTAGCCCCACTCCCCTCCTCCCCTCCCAACCACCCGTCCAGCTTATCTCCTCAGAAGTTCCCAATAGGCAGGCTGCAGGCAGACACTAAAGCTAAACCCGACCTGCGAATACCCGACCTGATGCAGGACCCTATTGTGGGGAGAGCACTGTGATGGATAGAGGCAGTGGTGGAAAGCACTCGGCCAATATACTGCAGTGACAAATCAAACTTGGCAATCCAATGAACACTGGGAGAGCTGGAGAACTGTAGTTGGGCCTCCCAATTGACCCTTTCCCCTGGTTTTGGAATGCTTCTCTGGTCTCTGTCATTATCCAGGGATGTGTGGGCCCCAATGTGGAAGGATGTCATTTTGGTGGGCTGGTCTCCGTGAGCCCTCCAGTCACAGAAGCAAGGAGGGGACTATTAATGTAATAAACATAGCCACACTGATTGAAAAGTGACTGCATTTGATTTTACAGATCTGGTAAGCCTAACTTTCCTGTTAATATTGATTGGGTTTTTCCCTATATGGCTGCTGTCCATTGCTGATCCTATTTCACATTAAAGTGATCTGGCTATAGGAATGTACATGCGTCCTTAGCTGTGACAGATCGCCCTTGTGGATAACACACACCACATGATTAGGAGCTAAATTATCAGCTTTATTGCATGTTGAATTTGTGCTGCCTAATTCCTTGTAGACACATTAAAGGAGAACGAAACTTTTTAAAATCCTAATGTGAAAGCTTTTCTCCCCAGAACACCTGTACATTGTAAGATTCTTCTCTAGTAAGTTGCATTTACGTACATGTAAGAAGTAGATTCTGAAACTAAGAAGGCTTCCATGTTTTTGCCAGTACAACTCACAGCCCATGTGGTCTTCAAAGAGTCTTGTGAGCATGTGCAATTATTGGCAATGCCCCTGATCTCAGTATTCACGGTCTCTATGCAAATATATAGTATTTCCTATACAGAGGTCTCTCACCAATATGTAAGACACTGATAAGACTATGAAAGATGAATGTTACTCTGCAGTTCATCTACCAGCCTGCATGATTTGTATACGGTCTTTCTGGAGCAATGCAAAATAGTCAGCTCATCTTAGAATCACACAGCCCTGAGGTCTTGGGTTTAAATTTCTCAGAGTTACTTTTTTTCTTTTTTGGTTCCATTATGTTCCTAGGAAAGTTAAAGATTCTACATGTACCAGTTTTCTATTTGGTGGCTCTATTGGGATAGTGGTATAACGTTTAATTTTTGCAAGATAAGTACGTTAAGGTTGCAGGTTCAGTTCCCAACATTTAATTTTAATTTGTACTAAAATGTTAATGTTTCTTACATCTATTCTGTCTAAGAAATACACTGCAAAGATTACTTTTCTTTTTGTGAGAACACAAGGATAAAAATAGCATTTAAATAAGTTTAAAACTGCATTGGAATCCCTGTTCTTTATCAGGGAGAGTGAGGATCTTTTCTACGAATGGAAAAGACAGTGGGGGACATGCACCTCCTAGAAGTTCTAGTCTATCTAGATGACATAATTATATTTGGAAAATACCAGGTATCTTAAAGGACGTGCCACGGTATCCACAATGCCAAAATGTCAACCACCCACAACATATGCACATTCCATAATCTCTTACAATTATCCTGATTGGCCCTTAATCGTTACAGTACTGTGTGCAACAAAATTTCACACCCACACCTTGTCCCTATGGGGAGGATTAGGTGCAGACGCAACGACCGCGTCCAAAACATACAGACTGTCACAAAAACACATAACACAACGTCACAAACTACACAAAAAGCACGCAACGGTCACAACATTACACCTAGTCACTGTCCAAACCATACACACTGTTCACAAACATACACCTGTCCAAACATACACACTGTCACAAAAAACATACAACACTATCACAACAACAAACATACACACTATCACACCAACATACAGACTTCAAACAATACACACTGTCCCAAACATAACATACTAATACAAAAAAGAGCCTCTGCGACTCCTGTCGCACCGGGCTCTCCCGGGGGGGCTCTCTTCTCGGTCTATACTGTCCGGGCAGCACTTCCATCGCTCATGTGGCGGGGGGGGGGGTGGGGGGGGGAGCGGGGGGGGGAGGGGATGAACAATTGGATCGGACCCAGAGACCTCGTGCGAACCAGACCAGCTCAAAAAGACAGAGATAATCTGGTTAACATATATTTAAAAAAACGAAACATTGCCCAACAGGGCACAGTAAACAACTCAAAGGAGTCCTCGGACTCTTGCTGGGGGGATCCAAGCAGGTTAGTCAGTAAAACGTAAACAACGTTTGGGGAGGAGTCTCCCATAGAGTTTTAAGTAGTGGGGGGTGTGGTTGCTGAACTATCATGTATACCTTAGGAGTAAGTGTATTAGGATTATTCACTAGGGTTTAGTTACGTACATCTATGTCTGGTGTTTAGCATCAGATTTTGTGGTGTGTAAGCTTGTCACCGTATAATTAACCTCATTTTATTCCTCATTTGCCACTGCCAGACTTTTAATTTTCTTTATAAAGTACCTGTGAGATATTTTTCAGGCAGTGGGAACGGGGAGGATCCGGTATATATTGGGTAAGTATTGTATCAATTTTTGTTTTTGGGCACATTACTTATTGTTTATTTCTCTTTAGTGGCTTGTAGTATTCCTTTGTCCCTAAGGTGGGTATCTGTCTGTGGGGACATATAATCGGGTTTGCTTTCCTCTTATCGAGACTGAGGCAAATTCGTCAGGGTGGGGTGTTGCACTATTTTCGCTATAGGTTTTTGTTTTCTATAATGATCATTTGAGTGTATCAGGCACCCTATAGGTTACAAGAAGGGGTAGTATAGGGTGGGGAACCAGATGGGACCTGAGGAGGTCATATCTATTTAGATAGCGCTTTGTTGACCTCAGTTTTAACTTTTAATTTAAACCAGTATATTGGTGGTTAGTTGTGTTGTATCCTATTATTTTGTTATTCATCGTTACCTGTACATATATATATACATTTTCTAATATACATATCGTCCAAAAATGAGTCCGTCCCTCGGGTTATCCCTGGGTTTCCATCTGTAAGTTAATCACATATAATTCATACAGTATTACTCTATGATCAAAATAAGATACATCCCAGTTTACATTTCTTTGTTTAGGTTAGTCCCCTGTAGGTTGGGTCTCTGTGTGTGCTGCCGTCAACCCATGTTCCCCCACAAACAAATCCCCCCCCCCCCCCCCCCCCGATTTACGGGGCCATATGCCTCGTTTGTTCAGGCTGTTTCCATAGGTCAGGTATAGCATATCTGCTTCCGATTTGGTTACTCTGGGTGTTGTCGGCTGGCAGGTGTCCTGGATTATATACCTTTTCACAGATTCTCGGGGGGCCGTATGTTTTGTCAGTTTCATCTTTGCAGTGGGAGTGAAAAGAAAATAAAGTGTTTTTGCCACCTTGGTCAGGGGGGGGGCCCGTTTAGACACCCGCTCGAATGATAGTCATGGTTGTTAGTTCTTTTTAATACCGTTTTTTAATCTGGTTGCCCGTAATTCCTTTTCAATTTTCATCAGCTGGTTGGCCGAATTGACCGTCTAGCCAGTTTGCGTCTACAGTGACTCGAAAAACTTAGCAGAGTCCCTGTGTTGAAACCCAACTGCTATTTTTTTAGCACTCTATTACTTCACATTTCTAACCAATTTTAATAATAAGTATTCTGGCAGAGGTTGCCGACTCCTCCCATTGCTCAATGAGCTTTTTAGGACTTTGAGCATGTGCAGAGGAGGCCGCAGGGAAAGAACAGATCACTTGATTATGATGTCAGCAGTCACAACCTTGATTGACTGCAGGGATAGAGGAGTCTGCTTCCTCTGCCTAAATAAGGGCCAAATCATTATCCTTCAAATATCTAACCAGTATAATATAGTATTTTTACATGCTATACTGTGTACTTGAAAACACACGTCCAATCCAGTTCAACACTACTCGGCAATCACCACAATGCCTGCCTAACGTTTGATCCAGAGGACAGGCTAAAAAATCGTTATGAAGGACAGGGATCCTTCCATATGAGTATCCCTGGTTGCACTCTACTTTATGTATCAATACCAAAACAAATATCTGGTTCGTAATCCATCTAATATGTGGAATTACCGTTGGAATTGGGGGCCGGTATATATATTATACTGATTAATGTGATATTATTTGTATTCCATAAATATTTAAATCGCTGACTTTTATTTCCATCCCAGCATTCCGTATTTTGAAACAATGCTTGCCTCTGGACAGAGTGTGAAAAAGCAGTAATATTCTCCTGGACTGATCATGAACAAGGATGAAACAGTGTGTGGAAAATCTCAAATACCAGATGCAATTAACGGCGGGACCGGGGGCAAATTAGAAGAAATCCAAACCGGGGAAGGAAGTGCGCATGTAAATACTAACAGACTTTGAGAATCTTCTATTACTGAACTGAAATGGTGGACAAACAACTACACAAAACCCTACGACCTGTTCTAAGTGACTCCTACCTGTTCTCAATGACTCCTACCCGTTCTAAGGACTCCCCCGTTTCAAGTGACTCCACTACCCGTTCTAAGTGACTCTCCTTCCGTTCTAAGTGACTCCTCCCCGTTCTAAAAGTGACTCCTACCGTTCTATGATCCTACCCGTTCTCATAGTGACTCCTACCTGTTCTAAGTGACTCCTACCCGTTCTAAGTGACTCCCCCTGTTCTAAGTGACCCTACCCCGTTCCTAAATTGACTCCTACCCGTTCTAATGACTCCTCCCTGTTCTAAGTGACTCCTACCGTTCTAAGTGACTCCTACCTGTTTCTAAGTGACTCCCCTACCCGTTCTAAGTGACTCCACCGTTCTAAGTGACTCCTCCCTGTTCTAAGATGACTCCTACCCGTTCTAAGTGACTCCTAACCTGTTCTAAAGTGACTCCCCTACCCCGTTCTAAAGTGACTCCTACCCTTTCTAAAGTGACTCCTACCCGTTCTAAGTACTCTGACCGTTTCTCAGTGACCTCCTACCCGTTCTAAGTGACTCCTACCCCGTTCTCTTCACTCTTTTCAGTTTGCTTTATATATTGTTTCGGATTGCTCATTGCGTCTGTTTCCATGCCTATTGACTGGTAAGGATATTACATTGTTTGTATCATATACATATGATTAAAGCTGATGACAATCTTTTTTTGTATCACAGCATTCAGTTTTTGAGACAAGTCCTGCTTGGAGACGAATGTGTCAAAGTCCAAACATTCTTCAGGGCTTGATAATGATTAAAAAAAAGTGTGTGGATAAATCTCAAATACCAGATGCAGTTAATGGAGGGACTGCAGGCAAATTATATGAATCCTACAGACTCTGGGAATTTTCTTTGGCTAATCTCAATGGTGGGACAAAGGCTGCACAAGAGCCCTAAGAAGCCTACCACCTGTTTCATTTCAACTGTATTCCTAACATTCCAAACAGAATCCTCCAGTATTTAGCAGTGGTGGGTAACCCATGGTGAAACGAGCAAAGAAATACAACAGATTCACAGTGACAATCGCGGTTGAGCACATTATTACCGTATTAAACATTAGAGCAGAGTGTATGGAGAACACATTACCCTTCCATGGAATAGATACAGTAAGGCGATAGTGTCCTCTAGTGTCAACCCTAAAATAAAAAACTATTATCCAAGCTTTGGCCATAGAGATAACAAATGTCCGTAGTCTTGTTCTTTTAAGGAGCAACCATGCAAGGCAGGTAGGGTAAGACTCACTAAACATGGTGGGTAATCAAGGAAACCCAATGACTTTAGGAAACAAGGTCAACTGTAGTGCCATAAATTGTATGAGGTACAGTCAGTGTTCAATTATGGGTCAGATGTTTGGACACAGGCAGTTACAGAAGAATTTTGGCATGCTGAAGTTATTACCCTTGTGTGTCAATTCTCCTGCAGGTGGAGTGGGTTTGGTACTACCTAAAATTCCAGATATCCCATTCCTTCTTTATTTAACAGTGAGTAATATGTATACATTGTATTATATGATGCTCTACCAGATTTAGTTGGCTAAGAACCTCCATAGAGTTTTATTATTCCCATTACTCCCCACATGGAATCACCTAGTTGGCACCTTTGTAGGCCCATACCATATTTTGCTTGCAGACCTGTAGACATCCCACAAAACTATTTTGTTCTTGTATACACTGGTGGCCTATGCTGATCTAAAACTGCTGGCAAGTCAATGTACACACTGGATATTCCCCACGTGCTATACTTGTTGGAACTTTTAGAAAGGAATTGTCCTCCAGTAATGCATTTTCAGTTTTGAGGATAGTTTTTCTTTTAAAGTATTACAATTTAGTTCATCTGGTGTAGTTACAGATGAAATATGGTGAAGTCTTGCTGCCATCGCTGTTCCCAGCAATCAAACTTCAGCACACTACAGATGAATTGTTTTGTTAACACCAAGTGTCGTATTATATCTACTTTGTGCTGTTTACAATTTCGAAAAACAAGAATTTAAAAAAAAATACTATTAACTTTGACAGCGATTTTTGGAATGCAGTATCTGTTCTTGTAAATGCTTGGCTTATCTGTGGTTGCTATTGACAAAGAGGAACATTCTGAACTGCCTGTTACCTTCAGGGATTCAGTGAGCCTCGTTTTGTATGTTGACTGTAGCTGCCGTCTTTAATGTTTTTAAAAGTTTAATATTTTCTTCTCTCTTCTTCATAGTGGATTCAATTTAAAATTTGAAAGGTTTATGGTCATATATTTTGTGTTTACCTCTCTGCATATTCACTGCCAATGTTTCAAGCAATTGACAGAAAAATCTATACCCTCCTTATTTATATCATTTGTTTTGACTTTAGTGGGCTTTTACGTTTGAGGGGCTAAATTATTCTGTGTATGATTTTTTTTTTATTAGAACATTGAGGTATAGTTTTCCTTAAAAATATGAATTCTGATGACAGTAACATGTATACAAGCTGCTACATACCAAGTGTCTAAGTGCTGGCTCCACTGTGCATGCTCTGTTAAACCAAGACGTAAATTACGGTGTGCCAAATCTAACTGTTTTCATCTGGACCTTGGGGCCATGTATGTACTAAGATGTGATCAAAGAAACAAGACATAAGTGTCTTATTTTACATATCCTGAAAAACAGTGATAATAGAATTTTATCCTGTACCAGTTCATCAATGTTTGTGTTCTTTGGATTTTCCTTTTGAAAAACCTCATTGCTTAAAGTTGAGAATATCCTTAAACCACAACCCTCCTTTTTATGTAACGAACCACAGCTGTTAGCAGAAGTTGCAGATTTCTGTCTGCCCTATCCAGCCCCTGCTCCCTCTGTTGGCAGGGCAGGAAATGGACCTTTAATGGGAGTCACGGCATCTAGCAATACATGCCGTCTCACAGGATAGCTCATCTGAACCATTGATGGGGCGTGCGTGGAGAGCTGCAATTTATTGCTGTGTGCTGTTGTGATTTAATGATAAACACAAAGGTAGGAACCACCTGCTTTAGAAATTAATCTGGGGTTCATTGAGAAGGGAGAACAAAAAAAAAACCAGTTTTCCCTCATATTTTCACCGATTTCCTTTTATTGGCCGTAGCACCTTAAGTTTAAACACATAAGAAACAATTGTATCCATTCCTCCGCGTCCAACCTCGAGGAACATCAGCAGACAACATGCCGGGACGTAAGAAATTGCTAGCACTTTTGGATGCTTTGGTTTTAATTTGCTTTATTTTTTTCCACCCCCTCCGGTGCCCATCGTTTAATATCTTGCAGTGGTTAGATGTCCACATCAAATACATTTGTAATTGTCCTAAAACAATCCTGTGATTCCTAATAACTGAATTGACGGAGAACCCATTGACAGCATTTTGGACGCCTTTAAAAGAAAAAAACAGTACTTAAGTCTGCACACACTGTGTTTTTATATCTGTCCTTCATAGTGGCATATATGATTTGTTGACTGTTGCCAATATGAGTTGTTGACTGCAAGAAGACAACCCAACTCTAATGACCCTTTTGTGGCCTCTTGGATGTTACGTGTTGTTTTCAGTCTTCTTGGTTATATCAGGCCACAGACACTATGGTCTCCTACTATAAATTGAATATTTTTCACTGTAATTTAGATCCTGGAACTATCCTACAGTAGAGATTTCTCAACTGGTTAAGCTAGAGATTGCTCAGTTGAGCACTGATAAATTGGTTGCGATTTGATGGTACTATGGTAACTACAGTGCAGCAGGCTGGATCCTTCTTATATCAATTAAAACTTTGCACATTTCAGACAAAAGGTCCTTTTTACAGTCACTCCCCAAAAGGGGGGTACATTTATCTTGCTACCTAATTCACTGAACTATAAAATTGATAAATGGATCCCTCTCTCTTCTCTTCTCTTCTCTTCTCTCTCTCTCTCTCTCTCTCTCTCTCATGATAAAAGTGGTTTAATAAAATGTAAATGCATTCTTTTGGCTCTTGATTTCTTCTTAAATTGACCGTGGATGTTTAGTAAACACACCCATGCAAGTGGTATGGTCCAACATCCTATTTCTCAATGAAGCACCATCCTGTTACTCCAGTAATATCAACTGCTCTATACCCTAACTAGAGATGGCCGGTTCGCGGACCCGAACCGGGATCCGCCGCGGATTTATCCCTCCGCGAACGGCGGATTATTCCGGATTTTCCGCCTTCCGAACTGCGGATTTTTTTTCCGAAAATTTTCGAAAATACGAGTATCTCCGTAATTACGAGAATCTGCGATCTTCCGGGACCCGGAAAAACCGAAGATCCTCGGAATTACGCGGATTTACGAGATTACGAGAATTTTCGTAAAAACAAGAAATTTTTGTAAATTCGAATTTTTGGGGATTATTTAGCCAATTACCCAATGGCAGCTAACATGATTACACGTTTTTACGGGAATCCTCGTTTTTCGAGATCCGCGGGTTTTGGAGGTCCTCGTTTTTACGGAATCCTCGTTTTTTCGGAGATCCTCTATTTTTCGCAAATTCCGGTTCTCGCTAGCGGACTGTAATTTTTAGGTATTGTAGGCATTGATACGTGTTTCTAAGGACATAACCCAGGTCCCTGAGTGATTAAGTGTACATTACCAAGGCTATTTAGACCACTTTTAATGCGGATTTTCATTTTAATACGTTTTAACGGGTCCGCTCGCGGATTTTCGAATTTACGGATTTTTTCGAAAATCCGCGGATCCTCGAGCGGACCGGATTTTTCAAAGTTCGACATCTCTAACCTAACGTTTGGGAACCTCATAGGCTTTTCATTGAATTTCTTGTGGGGTATTCTAATATGCTAAAACTCTCACTTTAATATATGTGGTATTAAGTTGGATCAATTGGACTAGTAGAAGTAGAATCACTAGTCCTTCTGATATACTGTATACATATTTATACTGTATTCTATTTAAACATGTCTTATTTTTTAAATACCGTTGGGTACAGACATGGTGATGCATATATAAATATTTAAAAATGGTGGGTGTCTGTCTCACATTGGCTCTCAGAATTGAAAATTGGCTAGTTAAGCCAGGGCCGCCATCAGACTTTTCTGGGCCCCATACTGGGTACATTTCTGGGCCCTCATAACATGCCAACCCAGACACGTCACGCATACATTCCAACATTTTAAAACGCAAAGAGGGACACATGGGGAGAAGAGAAGCGGTGAATTGGATTTTTTTTTCCACGCTCACTTCGTTAAGACCACGCCCACTTTGTTAAGGTTACAACCCATTTTATAGACCATTATTACCATTTTACATTGTTCCCGTCCCTGCAATATTATATATCAACTAGACCATTAAGCCTATACATTACGGGCGCTAGACATGCTACCTCCCAAACGCACACACAGACCGGTATATATAAATGTCCCGTGTCCTGTACACACACTTAAGATGCCCTCATGCCCAGAGGCACAGACTGGAAATATAACATACCTTTAAGCCAAGCCCAACACAGACTGGATCCCATATAGACCCCAATATTATATTCTGCATCAGTGTTGCTTAAAATGTATTTCATTCGCATTGACTATTGATTATTCACCCCATTCTCCATGCTCAAATCATCCTACACCTACACATTTGTGCACAGTCTGGAAAAAGGCTGCCACTATTGCCACACAGCATGGCAGCTCCACACTCTGTCCTGCCTATATCCATATTTCTATCTCTTGTCAGATTGAGCTCCACACCATTTCTATCCTGTCCTATATCCTGATAATAGAGATGGTGTGGAGTTGCCATGCTGCAATGTGACACGAGATAGAAATTTGGATAGGCATGATAGGGATGGTGTGGAGTTGCCATACTGCTATGTGACACATCTCTATCCTGCTTATATCCATATCTCCATCTCAGTGTGGAGCTGCCATACTGCTATATGACAGATATGGAGATATGTATATAGGCAGGATAGAGATGTGTGGAGCTGCCATGCTGCCCCCATAGGGTAGGTAATAGCCCATTAGCCCTATTAGGCTATTACCTACCCCATGTGCAGTACATGCCTTGGCAGCAGAATGCACTCAAGGCATGCTGGGAGTTGTAGTTTCTTAACGTAAGGTTACAAGTTTTGCCATCGCTGCTATATAGGTACTGGCCCCAGCACCCCATAGAGGAAGTTTATCAGTCCCTGTCCACAGCAGTGAGACAGAGGGTACAATGTCCCCCCCCCCATGGACTCTCACAAGTAGAAATGGGATCAGTATAACTTCTATCTGCACACTGGTATACATTATAAACCAAGAGGTTTTTATTTACATTACTGTGATCACATGTCAAAAGCACCACGTCAAGGACCCCAAGTCTGGAAGGTCCAACCCTGAAACTATAATCTTACAATGCCCTTAAAGGAACTAAAGTCTTCAATGACATTGTCGCAATAGACCAAGCACATACAACACACAAGCTGTTCTCACCTCTTCCTTTGCTGTGGCTGCTGGTTGATTTTGGGCTAGGTCCTACTACTGCATGGGACCTAGCTGCCAATGCAATGCTACCCGGGTAGGCCCCACTATTCTGCTGCGGTCCGCTCAGTTGTTGGTTTGCATGTGTGCATGATTGTGTGGATCCCATGCGTGCCAATAACATGATATGGCCTGGAACGCAACACACACTGAGTATCACGCACAGTAGCGCATTGCAAAAATCCTGTATGCGCCGCCATGTGCGATAGTGGGACCTAGTCCTTATAAAGTTAACCTGTGGGTAGTCAGCTGGGAGCTAAGTATACACAGTAGACTTTACATGCTCTGGAGAGCTCAAGAGGACAAAACAAGGAGGCTGCAGCCTTGCTTCGTAGAAAAGATCCTCACTCTCCCTGATAAAGAACAGGGATTCCAATGCAGTTTTAAACTTATTTAAATGCTATTTTTTATTCCTTTGTGTTTCTCACAAAAAGAAAAGTAATCTTTGCAGTGTATTTCTTAGACAGAATAGATGTAAGAAACATTAACATTTTAGTACAAATTAAAATTAAATGTTGGGAACTGAACCTGCAACCTTAACGTACTTTATCTTGCAAAATTAAACGTTAACCACTATCCCAATAGAGCCACCAAATAGAAACTGGTACATGTAAATCTTTAACTTTTCCTAGGAACATAATGGAACAAAAAAAGAAAAAAGTAACTCTGAGAAATTTAAACCCAAGACCTCATGGGCTGTGTGATTCTAAGATGAGCTGACTATTTTGCATTGCTCCAGAAAGACCGTATACAAATGCAGCTGGTAGATGAACTGCAGAGTAACATTCATCTTTCATAGTCTTATCAGTGTCTTACATATTGGTGAGAGACCCTGTATAGGAAATACTATATATTTGCTAGAGACCGTGAATACTGAGATCAGGGGCATTGCCAATAATTGCACATGCTCACAAGACTCTTTGAAGACCACATGGGCTGTGAGTTGTACTGGCAAAAACATGGAAGCCTTCTTAGTTTCAGAATCTACTTCTTACATGTACGTAAATGCAACTTACTAGAGAAGAATCTTACAATGTACAGGTGTTCGGGGGAGAAAAGCTTTCACATTAGGATTTTAAAAAAAGTTTCGTTCTCCTTTAAATGTGTCTACAAGGAATTAGGCGCACAAATTCAACATGCAATAAAGCTGATAATTTAGCTCCTAATCATGTGTGTGTGTTATCCACAAGATGGCGATCTGTCACAGCTACAGGACGCATGTACATTCCTATAGCCAGATCACTTTAATGTGAAATAGGATCAGCAATTGGACAGCAGCCTATATAGGGAAAACCCAATCAATTTAACAGGAAAGTTAGGCTTACCAGATCTGTAAAATCAAATGCATTCACTTTTCAATCAGTGTGGCTATGTTATATACATTAATAGTCCCCTCCTTGCTTCTGTGACTGGAGGCTCACGGAGACCAGCCCACCAAAATGACATCCTTCCACATTGGCCCACACATCCCTGATAATGACAGAGACCAGAGAAGCATTCCAAAACCAGGGGAAAGGGTCAATTGGGAGGCCCAACTACAGTTCTCCAGCTCTCCCAGTGTTCATTGGATTGCCAAGTTTGATTTGTCACTGAGTATATTGGCCGAGTGCTTTCCACCACTGCCTCTATCCATCACAGTGCCCCCACAATAGGGTCCTGCATCGGTCGGGTATTCGCAGGTCGGGTTTAGCTTTAGTGTCTGCCTGCCCTGCCTATTGGGAACTTCTGAGGAGATAAGCTGACGGGTGGTTGGGGGGAGGAGGGGAGGGCTAGAGCAGTTTGTTTGGAGCCATTGTACTGATACTCCACAATACTTTCAATTTATGTTAATTAATGTGCTTTTAATTTTATTACTATTAAACATCACATACACTACAGTTCTATGGCTGCCAGGTGTTGGAACTACAACTCCCAGCATTCCCTGTCAGCAGAGTGTTTAAAATATAGGGGAATCTGGGAGTTGTAGTCTTCAAGCAACTGATAATCTACTGGGGTTGTGTACTGTAGTTGTAAAAGCAAACTGAATTCACTTTATTGTTAACAGCAGCTGCGACTACACTACAACGCACAGTAATCGCGCACACAATCGCGATTCTTATGTGCATTTTGCGCATGTGAGTTTGCCGTTTTCCGTCATGGAAACGCATGCATTAACGCACCAAAAATGGTGAATGCGTGTGATACCAAAATGCAAACAAACCGCAATCGCAACCGCATTGTAAATCGCGGGAATTCATGGCGTTTTCATTTTAAGCACGGGTGCAATCGCGCACGGCAAAATGCCCTAACAGGGCGATGGAGAAAGGCGCTATTGGCTCTCTCCCGTGCAATCGCCCCCAGCGATGCTACATTCGCCTCTCCGGTGCATTCCAAAATGGAGCTTTACCATTGGCGGGACTTTACGCCAGCCATCGGCTGTCCCATAAGGTAAGGCGCATATGCCATATAGCTGCGTGGTTTACTTCCGTGTTAACCAAGCAGGTGCCGCAATGACGGAGATATAATGTAACCCCCTGACCAAGCTGGTACTGTAGAAAATTAACCACAGCTAATTGATGGGTATGCTGACACTTCTGATTCAGCTATCACAGGAAATGGAAGGACATCTACATAGAGGAAACTACAACCACCAGCATGCACTGCAAATGTCACATGGGAGGAACAACCTGTGAGGAAAAAGAAGGGGAGGAGCCTGTGGTGAGGGAAGAGAGGGGAAGGATTGAACTGTGTGTATGGAGGACAGAGGCAGAATCTACCTGTGGGAAATCTGAAAGAGGATCCAAGGATTAACCCTTTGTTCCAGCTGGTGGTGATCAATCCTAGATCTTCGAGTTGTGAATATTTGCATCAGACTATGGTAAAGTTTGCTACCACATATTTATGGTTTAAGTATAGGCCCAAGACTTCCTAAGGAGTTACACAGACCTTCCTCTTCTGCTGTGGATTAATATGTTACACAGATCCTCCTACTCGTTAAAGACCATATTCCTTTGGATTACAATGATGCCCATTTCCTACACTAATGGCTGTTTAACTTGCCTGCAAAGTACCGTTATCAAAGGGCCCCAACCCAAGCCATGGCCAGCATAAGGACAATGTTATTATCTGCAAGGAACTAGGGACAGTGAATGCTATACCGGTTACCCTGCTATATACCCAGATATGGATTTAATGCCTGCTTAATTTGTTTGTATTGTAATGGTTTGTTGCCAATACATATTGCTATTGCTAAAATGTTATTGCTAAATACAGTTGTTACATGATCAAAATAGTTGTTCTTTTCAGGTAAATAAAAAGGGGTGTCACCTGCAGTTGCAAAGACAAGTACCCATCTTCTCATTAACCACACCTCCGGGTGGGTTACATTTTGGGGGCTCGTTCGGGATACTACTTTGCCCACTAGAGTGACTACGCCCTATGTCCTATTCTGTTGCTCAGTGGTTGAAGAAAGACATTAATGGATGCTCAACACAGAAGAAGTATTGCCAGCAGCAGAACGCTAATCCTGGGTGTTGTCTAATACTGATATACCAGGAACACAATGGATTGAGACACAAATTTACAAAATAGCTGATACACTGCCAATTCCAGGGCGAAGTTTCCTCAGAGATGTAAATGTGGATAATGTCAAAAACGGAATGTTTGCTCTGCTGAGTGGGGGAGCCTATACCAAATGTGGTTCTACCTGTCACTCACCTGGAAATTGAAGACCAGATCGAAGTTCAAATAGTCAACCCAGCTTTAACAATGATGCCTGCAAGATCAGACTTGATAAGAAAGTAAAAGAGTTAATTTTGACAGAAAGGAGTACACTGTATCACCACCACCTCCCAGGCCCACACCGAATCCATCTCTTGGTCCTGAGGTATTGGATGCATTAGGAAGTTTGTAGAGAAATGTATCAAGCCTAACCAGCAACTATGGGAGTTGGATACAAAAGCTGAGATTTTTCTCAGGTAGAAAGCCAGTTTCCAGACGGGGAGGAAGACTTTGAGCTTGGATGGAGCAAGCTACTCAAGTTTTAGAGGAATGGGAGAATCCTGATCCACAAAAAAGGCAAAGAATTGCAGAAGCTTAAAAGGACCAGCCGCAGATGTAATTCGAGCTTTAAAACAGGCAAACAAAACTGTACAGTTCAAGAATATTTAATGGCTTGTTGATGTTTATGGAGAATTGAAAAGGCAAGTGATCTGCTCTATCAATTTGAACATACTTACCAGGGAAAACAAGAGAAACTGTCTAATTTATTTATCGCCTAGAAAAAGTGTTACATCAGATTATATTGAAGAGAGGGATGTCCCCAGAAGGCAGATAGTGCCAGGATGAGACAAGTCCTCCAAGAGCACAAGCACACGACCAATAATGTGGAAATTGAGATTGAAAGGTGGTCAAGCCCCTTCATTCCTCAGCTCATCAGGAAGTACGAGAAGAGGAGCTCTCTTGGAAGCTAAAGAGGGGGACATGGTATAAATGCAATGTTGCCCTATGCAGAAAGCAAACACCTCCTAAAGAAACTTTCCCTATGGGGACATAGTTGCCGATCAGACTGCCATTAGCCAAGTAAGGCCTGTAGAGGGTGGTCCACACTTCAACCAAGACTCTCAGGTCTACTCCATTGTCTGGAACACTGAGTTATGCAGATTAAAGAACAGCTTTCTACCTTAACCAAAATGGTAGATCATATAGCCATGACTACTCCCAATGCTGCTGGGATACAAGTTGAGAAATTCCCATCTCAACAGCATTCCACTCGGTACACCCAGCTGCGTATTGGAAGCCAAACAGATGTCAATGCTTCTGTTACAAATGTGGAGAAAATTGACATTTTAAGCGGAAATGCCATAATAGGGAGAATTTGAAGAAGGTCAATGATAAGCTATTGCAGAATTACAGAAAGAATTTGGGAAACATCAAGGGCCCCCAGTGAAAGAGTCAACTGAGGTCTACAGGAAGATGGCTCCACACATCCGGACCATCTGATAATGTCCAATATAGAACTGTTGTCACATCCCCAGGAATCATAAATAGAAACTCAATTATGTGTCCTTCCTCCCTGACACCCATTCAGAAGAGCAAATAAATGTTCTCAACAAGTTCCATCAAGTGCAAAGAGCAACAAGTAAGAGATTTTGAAAGAGTACAGCGCAAACAAGAAATTTCCAGAGCGAGAAGAAATACAACTGTTTATTGTCACAGAAGAAAAGATAAGCACTGTAAAATCAAAAACACTTGCCTAAAGGTATGATTGGGCCCTTCCCCCGTTGTACCTGTGCAAATAGAAGGTATATACAGTACAGCTTTGCTCGATACTGGATCCCAAATCACTATCCTTTACAGAACTTTTACCAAGACATTTAATACCTGCCTATGAGAAGATCGAACACCTGGAAATCTGGGGTCTAGGTGAAACCAAATTTCCCTATGATGGCTATGTAACTGTCAGACTAGAATTTCCCTCTCCCTTCTGTTGCTGGATCTACTGGGAAATTTGAAACATTAGCAGTTGTTTGCCCTAGGCCTAGAGATAATCAGGAGCCTCTATTTTAGTTGGTACTAATACAGACTTGGTAAGGAGAATGCTCACGCCTATAGAAAGAATTAAACAAACACTGTCCATCCCATCCTACAATCTACCATTGACTCTTTGCTAAGGCAGAAAAGGGAGCCTGATGTAGGAATAGGGCGTGTTTGGACATTACCGAAGAGTAAACCGTTAATACTTCCAGGGAATTACATGTTTAAAAGCAAAAGAAAAATGTGTAGAAAAAGTCTCAGCTCCCATTGTCTATTGGAGATGGGTCCGGATATAAACCTGCCATGGGGCTTGAGTTAGTACCAGAATTAATACCAAAGGATCACCTGAGAAGTCATATGGGTACGATACGAGTTGGGCTAAAGAATACCAGAAGTGAACCAATATCCTAAATCCTAATACATGTTGGGGAATGTGTATACAGCTATTCCTTTACCCACGGGTTGACTGCATGCATGATCCCATCCAATCGGCTCAAGATGGAAGATTTTCCAGTGGGAGCTGGATTATTGACACAGAGTGGGAAAGACGCTTGCAAAAACAGCTAGTAGAGAGAGCTCCACTTTCTCTCAGGTGAGCTTTTAATCGAATCCGTTTAAAAGATGACCAGCCATTCGAGAATGTTCAAGAAGAATGCTCTTGGAGACCTAGAAGACTTAAGGAACACATCTTGAGGATTTAAAAAGAGCAGGCATAATTCACGAGTCAAGAAGTCCTTATGCTTCCCCTATTGTGTTGTGAGGAAAAAGAATGGGTGCATACGCATGTGTGATATTATCGCTCGCTAAACAAAAAAAAACATTCCAGACCAATACACCACTCCTAAAATTGAAGACGCTTTAAATTGTTTGGTCGGCAGCAAGTGGTTTAGCATTCTAGATTTAAGAAGTGGGTATTACCAGATTCCTATGCATCCAAAGATAAAGAAAGGACTGCTTTCATCTGTCCACTGGCTTTTATGAGTTTGAACGAATGCCTCAAGCATATGTGGAGCTCCAGCCACTTTTCAGCGTCTAATGGAAAGACAGTGGGGAACATGCACCTCCTAGAAGTTCTAGTCTATCTAGATGACATAATTATTTTTTGGTAGGACTCTAGAAGAACATGAACAACGGCTAATGAAAGTTTTGAAAAGACTGGAGTCTAAGCTTAAAACTGTCTCTAATAAGTGCAAGTTCTGTCAACCATCTGTAACCTATGTTGGACATGTGGTGGTCTGCTGAAGGGATACACTACAGACCCTAGTAAAATTGAGGCTGTTACATTCTGGCCTAGACCCAAAACCCTCACTGAGCTGCGTTCATTACTTGGGTTCTCTGGATATTACAGGCGTTTTGTCAAAGGTTTCTCTCAAGTGGCCAGGCCTCTCAATCAGTTGTTACAAGATGACTGTCAGGAACTTACCTTGCCGCAGGCCTGGGATCCTCCTCCGGCGGTCGCGAGCGGGAGCGCGCCGATGACGCCTGCATCTCCACGCCAGCTCCTACCTCCAGTTACCTCCGGTCTGCATATCTACCACAGCTCCTACCTCCGGTCCGTATCTCCACTCCAGCTCCTACCTCCAGTTACCTCAGGACCACAGCTCCTACCTCCGGTCCGTATCTCCACGCCAGCTCCTACCTCCAGTTACCTCCGGTCTGCATATCTACCACAGCTCCTGCCTCTGGTCCGTATCTCCACTCCAGAACCTACCTCCAGTTACCTCCGGTCTGCATATCTACCACAGTTCCTACCTCCGGTCCGTATCTCCACTCCAGCTCCTTCCTCCAGTTACCCCTGGTCTGCATAACTACCACTGCTCCTACCTCCGATCTGCCTATCTACTACAGTTCCTACCTCCAGTTACCTCCGGCCTGCATACCTACCACAGCTTCTACCTCCGGCCCACATCTCCACATTGATCTTTGTGATTCTCTCTTCTGGAGCCGCGACCTTGTGCCTGTCCGCTGCGAAACATCCTCACCATTAGAGGCTTTGGTGAAGACCGGTAGGTACTTAGACTCCGCGTCCAGAGGGGGTCTCATAGAGGCCTTATCCTGAAGAACTCTTAACAGTAACTGGCAGCCAGATGAATCCCACTGGAGACGTCAGTCCAGCGGAGGACTTATATCGACAAGTCGCCGAACTTCGGGGAGCCTTACAAGAGGCCAGACAGGGATACTGCCAATTGGATGCAAGGTTGAACGCCATGTCTCCTGGAACGTCTCATAATCCATCTGTCGCTGAGCCTAAGATCCCACTTCCTGACCGATTTTCCGGAGATCGTTCCAAATTTGGACAGTTCAAAAGCTCCTGTCATTTGTATTTCTCCCTTCGCCCGAAAAGCTTCACTGAAGAAAGGGTAAAAGTAGGATTCATTATTTCATTGCTTAAGGATGAGCCCCAAGCTTGGGCCCTTCGTTTGTTGGATCAAAACAGCCCTACGGTAGCTTCCGTATGTACTTTTTTTTCCGCTCTAGGAGAAATTTACGATGATCCACGTAGAGTTGTTTCAGCTGAAGCAGCACTCCGTAACCTGTCCCAGGGGAGAAGACAGGTAGAAGACTATGTGGCTGATTTCCGCAGGATCAGTGTGGAGATCCAATGGAATGAAGTGGCTCTTATCCACCAGTTCTAAATCGGATTGTCAGAGATCCTTAAGGATGAATTAGCACGCACTGGAGTCCCTGAGAAACTGAAAGATCTTATTGACCTAGCGGTCCAAATTGACCGTCGACTGAGAGAAAGGAGATTAAAAAGGTTGGGCACTTCCCGTTCGTCCTATGACGTACTCACTACCTCTCCTTCTTCAGGATTTTTGGAACCGGTCCCTATGCAATTAGGGTTAACTCGTCCTTCCCTCTCTCCTGAGGAAAGGATCAGAAGACGCCGCTTAAACCTATGTCTATACTGTGGGGAGTCTGGTCATTTGCTCCAGGGATGTCCAATCAGACCTACGAGTAAGGTTCCTACTATGCATTCTGGTCTGTCGCTCCCGGCTTCAGCATCTTACCTGTCTATTGATGTCTCATTATAGGGAACCGGTCCGATGGTCACCGTCCAAGCCGTTATTGACTCCGGGGCCTGTAGCTGTTTTATTTTGGAATCCCTTACCAAGGAATGGAAGATTCCCACCCGTCCCAAATCCTCTCCTCTCTTTATTCATCTGGCAGACGGGTCTAAAATCTCATCTGGTCCTGTACTACGAGAGACTTTTCCAGTATTGATCAACATTAATCATCATTCAGAATTTATATGTTTTGATGTATTGCCTTTCTCTCTTTTTCCTCTTATTCTAGGCATGCCATGGTTGAAGACACACAATCCTTCAATAAATTGGATCTCCGGAGAGATCTCTTTTCTCTCATCACATTGTCGACTGTCATGTCTTTCCTCTTCAGTGTTAAGTATTAATCAGGTTCATGCTGAAACTCTCTTACCCAGTGTCTATCAGAACTTCGCAGATGTCTTTGATAAGAAAGCTGCTAATAATCTACCACCACACCGCATTTATGATTGTCCCGTTGAACTATTACCTGGTGCGGAGATTCCTTTTGGGCGGGTATATCCTTTCAGAACCTGAGCAAAGGGTTCTCAAGGAATATATAGAAGATAATCTTTAGAAGGGCTTCATTTGCCACTCCACGTCTCCAGCAGGGGCTGGTATATTTTTTGTTGAAAAAAAAAATGGTTCACTTAGGCCCTGTATTGATTACCGAGCTCTCAATAATGTCACAATTAAAAATAGATATCCTCTTCCATTATTCCCCGAATTGTTTCAACGATTGAGAACCGCCAAAATTTTTACCAAGTTGGATCTTCGGGGAGCCTATAACTTGATCAGAATAAAAGAAGGGGATGAATGGAAAACGGCGTTCCGCTCCAGATATGGTCGTTTCGAATACTTGGTCATGCCTTTCGGTCTATGCAATGCACCTGCCACATTCCAACATTTTGTCAATGATATTTTTCGTGACTTTGTAGATGACTTTTTGGCCGTTTATCTAGATGATATATTGATTTTTTCTTCTAACGCCAAATTGGGAAAATGTGAGTTTGAAAAGACTTCAATACCGTTCTTGGGGTTCATTATCTCACCCCAAGGGCTAATTATGGACCCTCAAAAGGTTTCCGCTATTCAGGATTGGCCTACTCCAACTACCCAGAAACAAGTTCAAAAATTCATTGGATTTGCCAACTTCTACCGTAGATTCATTAAGAATTTTTCTACTATTATACTACCATTGACCTTTCTGACCAGAACCCATGTCCCATTCTCTTGGACGAAGTCCGCTCAAACAGCTTTTGAGCGCTTGAAATCTGCTTTTACTTCAGCCCCCATCCTTATTCACCCAGATCCAACTGTTCCTTTTATATTGGAGGTGGATGCTTCTGAAGCTGCATTAGGAGCTATACTCTCGCAACTTAACGGACCTAAGGCTCTACTACATCCGGTTGCCTTTTTTTCAAGAAAACTTTCTGATTCCGAAAAGAATTATGATGTAGGAGACCGTGAGTTATTGGCCATAAAATCGGCCCTTGAAGAGTGGCGATATTTACTTGAGGGCGCCAATCATCCTATTACCATCTTCACGGATCATAAGAACCTGGAATACCTACAGACTGCTAAAAGGTTAAAACCCAGTCAAGCTAGATGGGCTCTTTTCTTTACAAGATTTAATTTCCATATAACCTTTCGTCCTGGTTCAAAAAATGGTAAGGCCGACGCCCTTTCTAGACAATCTTCTGAGGTCAATAAGTCGGATAAGCCTAATATGGTGCTCTCCAAATCTAATTTTCTAACTACTAATATAGTCAAAACCATCAAAGAAGCGTCTCTCCAATCTTCTTCTCTTTCCCAAGATGGCTTTATATACCAAAACAACAAAATATTTGTTCCAGACCAAGCCAGGTCCGCAGTACTTCAGTATTGTCATTCTTATGCTTTGGCCGGTCATTTTGGGGTTCACAAAACGTTGGATTTGCTTAACAGAAATTTTTTTTGGCCAAGTATGTCTAGGGATTGTAAACAGTTTGTGGCTTCTTGTCTTACTTGTGCTAGGTTCAAGACCACTAGACAGAGACCATATGAATTACTGTCTCCCTTGCCTGTTCCGGACCACCCTTGGGGCATGATTACCATGGACTTCATTGTTAAGTTACCTCGTTCCAAGGGTTTCAACACAATTTTTGTGGTCGTTGATCGATTGACGAAGATGGCTCACTTTATTCTGTTAAAAGGAATTCCCTCAGCTCCCATTACGGCGGAGGTGTTCATTAGAGAGATTGTGCGTCTTCACGGGGTTCCTGATGACATCGTATCAGATAGAGGGGTACAATTCACCTCAAAGTTTTGGAAGGAGTTGTGCAAGTGTTTACATATCCACAATTCTTTTTCCTCCGGATACCATCCACAATCTAATGGACAAACAGAAAGAACAAACCAAACTCTTGAACAGTATCTTCGTTGTTACTCCTCCGTGTCACAGGAAAATTGGTCCTCTCTGTTACCACTTGCGGAGTTTGCTTACAACAACGCGGTTCATTCTTCCATCAAGTGCTCCCCTTTTTATGCTAACTATGGATTTAATCCAACTTTCCTTACCGGTATTCCTTCCAAGATCACGATTCCTGATCTTTTCACCAGAATACATCTTATGAAGGAGAAGACTTTAGAGCTGAAGACCTTCATCGCTGAAGCGCAGGAGCGAGCCCGTAAGTCAGCTAATCTATTAAGAAAGGACTCTTCGATATTTAAGGTTGGAGATTTGGTTTGGTTGTCGACTCGGAATTTGAAATTAAGGATTCCCTCGGCTAAGTTGGGTCCCCGGTTCATCGGGCCATTTCGTATTAGGAAAGCTATCAACACGGTTGCCTTTGAATTGGAGCTCCCCAAGTCATTAAAGATACATCCAGTCTTTCATGTATCCTGTTTTAAAAGATATGTTACAGACTCGGCGCTGGAGCCTCCTCCGCTGCCTATTATGATTGACGGGACTGACGAATACGAGGTGGAGAACATTTTAGATGCCAAGGTCTCTGCTGGAAAGTTAAGATATCTTATTAAATGGAAGGGATTTGGTCCCGAAGAGAATTCTTGGGAGCCGTCTGAGCAGATTCACGCTCCTCGTTTAGTCAAGACTTTTCATTCCAAACATCCTGACAAACCTAAGCTCAAGGACACCCGGAGGGTGCCCGTGGGGGGGGGGGCAATGTCAGGAACTTACCTTGCCGCGAGCCTGGGATCCTCCTCCGGCGGTCGCGAGCGGGAGCGCGCCGATGACGCGAGGTACCCGCTCGCGTGCACGCTCGCGCGCCCGCGCGTCCTCAGTGACGCGAGGACGTGGGCGGCGCAGGATTTTACCCTGCTGGCGGCCATCTTCTTCCAGGGCACGGCCAGCAGGGATGAGGTCACAGGGGCCTATTTAGGCTCCTCCTGGCAGTTGGCCTCTTGCTGCCAGTTCAGAGTTTGTTGCTCTGAACTCCTAGCTCCTGGTTAGTGTTGGTGATTGGTATCCAGTTGTTCCCTGTCTCCTGTGTCCAGTCTGCCTGCATCCTACCACTGCTCCTACCTCCTGTTACCTCCGGTCAGCATAACTACCACAGCTCCTACGAAGATGGCTCACTTTATTCCGTTAAAAGGAATTCCCTCAGCTTCCATTACTGCAGATGTGTTCATTAGAGAGATTGTGCGTCTTCACGGGGTTCCTGATGACATCGTATCAGATAGAGGGGTACAATTCACCTCAAAGTTTTGGAAGGAGTTGTGCAAGTGTTTACATATCCACAATTCTTTTTCCTCCGGATACCATCCACAATCTAATGGACAAACAGAAAGAACAAACCAAACACTTGAACAGTATCTTTGTTGTTACTCCTCCGTGTCACAGGAAGAATGGTCCTCTCTGTTACCACTTGCAGAGTTTGCTTACAACAACGCGGTTCATTCTTCCATCAAGTGTTCCCCTTTTTATGCTAACTATGGATTTAATCCAACTTTCCTTACCGGTATTCCTTCCAAGATCACTATTCCTGACCTTTTCACCATAATACATCTCATGAAGGAGAAGACTTTAGAGCTGAAGACCTTCATCGCTGAAGCTCAGGAGCGAGCCCGTAAGTCAGCTAATCTATTAAGAAAAGACTCTTCGATATTTAAGGTTGGAGATTTGGTTTGGTTGTCGACTCGGAATTTGAAATTAAGGATTCCCTCGGCTAAGTTGGGTCCCCGGTTCATCGGGCCATTTCGTATTAGGAAAGCTATCAACACGGTTGCCTTTGAACTGGAGCTCCCCAAGTCATTAAAGATATATCCAGTCTTTCATGTATCCTGTTTTAAAAGATATGTTACAGACTCGGCGCTGGAGCCTCCTCCGCTGCCTATTGTGATTGACGGGACTGACGAATACGAGGTGGAGAACATTTTAGATGCCAAGATCTCTGCTGGAAAGTTAAGATATCTTATTAAATGGAAGGGATTTGGTCCCGAAGAGAATTCTTGGGAGCCGTCTGAACAGATTCACGCTCCTCGTCTAGTCAAGACTTTTCATTCCAAACATCCTGACAAACCTAAGCCCAAGGGCACCCGGAGGGGGGGGGGCAATGTCAGGAACTTACCTTGCCGCGAGCCTGGGATCCTCCTCCGGCGGGCGTGAGCAGGAGCACGTCGATGACGCGAGCTGCCCGCTCGCGTGCCCGCGCGTCCTCAGTGATGCAAGGACTTGGGCAGCGCATCACTGAGGGGCCTATTTAGGCTCCTCCTGGCAGTTGGCCTCTTGCTGCCAGTTCAGAGTTTGTTGCTCTGAACTCCTAGCTCCTGGTTAGCATTAGTGTTTGGTATCCAGTTGTTCCCTGTCTCCTGTGTCCAGTCTGCCTGCATTATTTCCCTGCTCCTACCTCCGGTCTGCATCTCTACTTCAGCTCCTACCTCCTGTTACCTCCGGTCAGCATAACTACCACTTAGTTTATTATTTGTATTTTATCAGAGTGACAGAGATGATGCAGAAGGAATATTGGCAAATATTTACCAGGATATTTACCAGGACGATTTCGTAAGCATTGAAGAAGAAGGAGAAGTAGAAGAAGAGGAGGGAGAAGTTGAGGAAGAGGAGAGAGAAGTTGAAGAAGAGGAGGGAGAAGTTGAAGAAGAGGAGGGAGAACCCTGAGTGATTAAGTGTACATTACCAAGGCTATTTAGACCACTTTTAATGCGGATTTTCATTTTAATACGTTTTAACGGGTCCGCTCGCGGATTTTCGAATTTACGGATTTTTTCGAAAATCCGCGGATCCTCGAGCGGACCGGATTTTTCAAAGTTCGGACATCTCTAACCCTAACGTTTGGGAACCTCATAGGCTTTTCATTGAATTTCTTGTGGGGGTATTCTAATATGCTAAAACTCTCACTTTAGCATATATGTGGTATTAAGTTGGATCAATTGGACTAGTAGAAGTAGAATCACTAGTCATTCTGATATACTGTATACATATTTATACTGTATTCTATTTAAAACATTGTCTTATTTTTAAATACAGTTGGGTACAGACATGGTGAATGCATATATAAATATTTAAAAATGGTGGGTGTCTGTCTCACATTGGCTCTCAGAATTGAAAATTGGCTAGTTAAGCCAGGGCCGCCATCAGACTTTTCTGGGCCCCATACTGGGTACATTTCTGGGCCCTCATAACATGAACCAACCCAGACACGTCACGCATACATTCCAACATTTTAAAACGCAAAAGAGGGACACATGGGGAGAAGAGAAGCGGTGAATGTGGATTTTTTTTCCACGCTCACTTCGTTAAGACCACGCCCACTTTGTTAAGGTTACACCCATTTTATAGACCATTATTACCATTTTACATTGTTCCCTGCAATATTATATATCAACTAGACATTAAGCCTATTACATTAACGGGCGCTAGACATGCTACCTCCCCAACGCACACACAGACCGGTATATATAAAATGTACCCGTGTCCTGTACACACACTTAAGATGCCCTCATGCCCAGAGGGCACAGACTGGTAAATATAACATACCTTTAAGCCAAGCCCACACAGACTGGATCCCATATTAGACCCCATATTATATTCTGCATCAGTGTTGCTTAAAATGTATTTCATTCGCATTGACTATTGATATATTCACCCCATTCTCCATGCTCAAATCCTTACACCTACACATTTGTGCACAGTCTGGAAAAAGGCTGCCACTATTGCCACACAGCATGGCAGCTCCACACTCTGTCCTGCCTATATCCATATTTCTATCTCTGTCAGATTGCAGCTCCACACCATTTCTATCCTGTCTATATCCTGATAATAGAGATGGTGTGGAGTTGCCATGCTGCAATGTGACACAGAGATAGAAATTTGGATATAGGCAGGATAGGGATGGTGTGGAGTTGCCATACTGCTATGTGACACAATCTCTATCCTGCTTATATCCATATCTCCATCTCAGTGTGGAGCTGCCATACTGCTATATGACAGAGATGGAGATATGTATATAGGCAGGATAGAGATGGTGTGGAGCTGCCATGCTGCCCCCATAGGGTAGGTAATAGCCCAGTAGCCCTATTAGGCTATTACCTACCCCATGTGCAGTACATGCCTTGGCAGCAGAATGCACTCAAGGCATGCTGGGAGTTGTAGTTTCTTAAACGTAAGGTTACAAGGTTTGCCATCGCTGCTATATAGGTACTGGCCCCAGCAGCCCCATAGAGGAAGTTTATCAGTCCCTGTACACAGCAGTGAGACAGAGGGTAACAATGTCCCCCCCCCATGGACTCTCACAAGTAGAAATGGGATCAGTATAACTTCTATCTGCACACTGGTATACATTATAAACCAAGAGGTTTTTATTTACATTACTGTGATCACATGAATCAAAAGCAACCACGTCAAGGACCCCAAGTCTGGAAGGTCCAACCCTGAAACCAATCAGTGTGGCTATGTTTATTACATTAATAGTCCCCTCCTTGCTTCTGTGACTGGAGGGCTCACGGAGACCAGCCCACTAAAATGACATCCTTCCACATTGGGGCCCAGAGAAGCATTCCAAAACCAGGGGAAAGGGTCAATTGGGAGGCCCAACTACAGTTCTCCAGCTCTCCCAGTGTTCATTGGATTGCCAAGTTTGATTTGTCACTGCAGTATATTGGCCGAGTGCTTTCCACCACTGCCTCCATCCATCACAGTGCTCTCCCCACAATAGGGTCCTGCATCAGGTCGGGTATTCGCAGGTCGGGTTTAGCTTTAGTGTCTGCCTGCAGCCTGCCTATTGGGAACTTCTGAGGAGATAAGCTGGACGGGTGGTTGGGAGGGGAGGAGGGGAGGGGCTAGAGCAGTTTTGTTTGAGCCATTGTACTGATACTCCACAATACTTTCAATTTATGTTAATTAATGTGCTTTTAATTTTATTACTATTAAACAGAATCACATACACTACAGTTCTATGGCTGCCAGGGTGTTGGAAACTACAACTCCCAGCATTCCCTGTCAGCAGAGTGTTAAAATATAGGGGAATCTGGGAGTTGTAGTCTTCAAGCAACTGATAATCTACTGGGGTTGTGTACTGTAGTTGTAAAAGCAAACTTGAATTCACTTTATTGTTAACAGTCAGGCTGCGACTACACTACAACGCACAGTAATCGCGCACACAATCGCGATTCTTATGTGCATTTTGCGCATGTGAGTTTGCCGTTTTCCGTCATGGAAACGCATGCATTAACGCACCAAAAATGGTGAATGCGTGTGATACCAAAATGCAAACAAACCGCAATCGCACGCGCATTGTAAATCGCGGGAATTCATGCGGTTTTCATTTTAAAGCACGGGTGCAATCGCGCACGCAAAATGCCCTAACAGGGCGATGGAGAAAGGCGCTATTGGCTCTCCCGTGCAATCGCCCCAGCGATGCTACATTCGCCTCTCCGTGCATTCCAAAATGGAGCTTTACCATTGCGGGACTTTAACGCCAGCCATCGGCTGTCCCATAAAGGTAAGGCGCTATGCCAATATAGCTGCGTGGTTTACTTCCGTGTTAACCAAGCAGGTGCCGCAATGACGGAGATTATAAGTGTAACCCCCTGACCAAGCTGGTACTGTAGAAAATTAACACAAGCTAATTGATGGGTATGCTGAGCACTTCTGATTCAGCTATCACAGGAAATGGAAGGACATCTACATAGAGGAAACTACAACCACCAGCATGCACTGCAAATGTCACATGGGGAGGAACAACCTGTGAGGAGAAAAGAAGGGGAGGAGCCTGTGGTGAGGGAAGAGAGGGGAAGGATTGAACTGTGTGTATGGAGGACAGAGGCAGAATCTACCTGTGGGGAAATCTGAAAGAGGATCCAAGGATTAACCCTTTGTTCCAGGCTGGTGGTGATCAATCCTAGATCTTCAGAGTTGTGAGATATTTGCATCAGACTATGGTAAAGTTTGCTACCACATATTTATGGTTTAAAGTATAGGCCCAAGACTTTCCTAAGGAGTTACACAGACCTTCCTGCTTCTGCTGGATTAATATGTTACACAGATCCTCCTACTCCGGTTAAAGACCATATTCCTTTGGATTACAAATTGAATGCCCATTTCCTACACTAATGGCTGTTTAACTTGCCTGCAAAGTACCGTTATCAAAGGGCCCCAACCCAAGCCATGGCCAGCATAAGGACAATGTTATTATCTGCAAGGAACTAGGGACAGTGAATGCTATACCGGTTAACCCTGCTATATACCCAGATATGGATTTAATGCCTGCTTAGATTTGTTGTATTGTTAATGGTTTGTTGCCAATACATATTGCTATTGCTAAAATGTTATTGCTAAATACAGTTGTTACATGATCAAAATAGTTGTTCTTTTCAGGTAAATAAAAAGGGGTGTCACCTGCAGTTGCAAAGACAAGTACCCATCATTCTCATTAACCACACCTCCGGGTGAGTGACATTTTGGGGGCTCGTCGGGGATACTACTTTGCCCACTAGAGTGACTACGCCCTATGTCCTATTCTGTTGCTCAGGGTGGTGAAGAAAAGACATTAATGGATGCTCAAGCAGCACAGAAGTATTGCCAGCAGCAGAACGCTAATCCTGAGTGTTGTCTAATACTGATATTACCAGGAACACAATGGATTGAGACACAAATTTACAAAATAGCTGATACACTGCCAATTCCAGGGCGAAGTTTCCTCAGAGATGTAAATGTGGATAATGTCAAAAACGGAATGTTTGCTCTGCTGGAGTGGGGGAGACCTATACCAAATGTGGTTCTACCTGTCACTCTGGAAATTGAAGACCAGATCGAAGTTCAAATAGTCAAGCCAGCTTTAACAATGATGCCTGCAAGATCAGACTTGATAAAGAAAGTAAGAGAGTTAATTTTGACAGAAGGGAGTACAATGGAATACTTTATTGCTCATGTATCACCACCTCCCAGGCCCACACCGAATCCATCTCTTGGTCCTGAGGTATTGGATGCATTAGGAAGTTTAGTAGAGAAATGTATCAAGCCTAACCAGCAGACTATGGGAGTTGGATACAGAAAGCTGAGATTTTTCTCAGGTAGAAAGCCAGTTCCAGACGGGGAGGAAGACTTTGAGGCTTGGATGGAGCAAGCTACTCAAGTTTTAGAGGAATGGGAGAATCCTGATCCACAAAAAAGGCAAAGAATTGCAGAAAGCTTAAAAGGACCAGCCGCAGATGTAATTCGAGCTTTAAAACAAGGCAAACAAAACTGTACAGTTCAAGAATATTTAATGGCTTTGTATGATGTTTATGGAAGAATTGAAAAGGCAAGTGATCTGCTCTATCAATTTGAACATACTTACCAGGGAAAACAAGAGAAACTGTCTAATTATATTTATCGCCTAGAAAAAGTGTTACATCAGATTATATTGAAGAGAGGGATGGATCCCCAGAAGGCAGATAGTGCCAGGATGAGACAAGTCCTCCAAGGAGCACAAGCACACGACCCAATAATGTGGAAATTGAGATTGAAAGGTGGTCAAGCCCCTTCATTTCCTCAGCTCATCAGGGAAGTACGAGAAGAGGAGGCTCTCTTGGAAGCTAAAGAGGGGGGACATGGTATAAATGCAATGTTGCACTATGCAGAAAGCAAAACCCCTCCTAAAGAAACTTTCCCTATGGGGGACATAGTTGCCGATCAGACTGCCAGATTAGGCCAAGTAAGGCCTGTAGAGGGTGGTCCACACTTCAACCAAGACTTCAGGTCTACTCCATTGTCTGGAAACACTGAGTTAATGCAGATTAAAGAACAGCTTTCTACCTTAACCAAAATGGTAGATCATATAGCCATGACTACTCCCAATGCTGCTGGGATACAAGTTGAGAAATTCCCATCTCAACAGCATTCCACTCGGTACACCCAGCTGCGTATTGGAAGCCAAACAGATGTCAATAGCTTCTGTTACAAATGTGGAGAAAATTGACATTTTAAGCGGAAATGCCATAATAGGGAGAATTTGAAGAAGGTCAATGATAAGCTTATTGCAGAATTACAGAAGAAGAATTTGGGAAACATCAAGGGCCCCCAGTGAAAGAGTCAACTGAGGGTCTACAGGAAGAGTGCTCCACACATCCGGACACATCTGATAATGTCCAATATAGAACTGTTGTCACATCCCCAGGAATCATAAATAGAAACTCAATTATGTGTCCTTCCTCCCTGACACCCATTCAGAAGAGCAAATAAATGTTCTCAACAAAGTTCCATCAAGTGCAAAGAGCAACAAGTAAGAGATATTTGAAAGAGTACAGCGCAAACAAGAAATTTCCAGAAGCGAGAAGAAATACAACTGTTTATTGTCACGAGACAAAAGATAAGCACTGTAAAATCAAAAACAACTTGCCTAAAGGTATGATTGGGCCTTCCCCCGTTGTACCTGTGCAAATAGAAGGTATATACAGTACAGCTTTGCTCGATACTGGATCCCAAATCACTATCCTTTACAGAGACTTTTACCAAGAACATTTGCAATACCTGCCTATGGAGAAGATCGAACACCTGGAAATCTGGGGTCTAAATGAAACCAAATTTCCCTATGATGGCTATGTAACTGTCAGACTAGAATTTCCCCCTTCTGTTGCTGGATCTACTGGGAAATTTGAAACATTAGCAGTTGTTTGCCCTAGGCCTAGAGATAATACAGGAGCCTCTATTTTAGTTGGTACTAATACAGACTTGGTAAGGAGAATGCTCACGCCAATATTAGAAAAGAATTAAACAAACACTGTACATCCCATCCTACAATCTACCATTGACTCTTTGCTAAGGCAGAAAAGGGAGCCTGATGTAGGAATAGGGCGTGTTTGGACATTACCGAAGAGTAAACCGTTAATACTTCCAGGGAAAATTACATGTTTAAAAGCAAAAGTGAAAATGTGTAGAAAAAGTCTCAGCTCCCATTGTCTATTGGAGATGGGTCCTGATATAAACCTGCCAATGGGGCTTGAGTTAGTACCAGAATTAATACCAAAGGATCACCTGAGAAGTCATATGGGTACGATACGAGTTGGGCTAAAGAATACCAGAAGTGAACCAATAATCCTAATCCTAATCCACATGTGTGGGGAATGTGTATACAGCTAGTCCTTTACCCACAGGGTTGACTGCATGCATGATCCCATCCAATCGGCTCAAGATGGAAGATTTTCCAGTGGGAGCTGGATTATTGACACAGAGTGGGAAAGACGCTTGCAAAAACAGCTAGTAGAGAGAGCTCCACTTTTCTCTAGAAGTGAGCTTTTAATCGAATCCGATTAAAAGATGACCAGCCATTTCGAGAATGTTCAAGAAGAATAGCTCTTGGAGACCTAGAAGACTTAGAACATCTTGAGGATTTAAAAAGAGCAGGCATAATTCACGAGTCAAGAAGTCCTTATGCTTCCCCTATTGTGGTTGTGAGGAAAAATGAATGGGTGCATACGCATGTGTGTTGATTATCGCTCGCTAAACAAAAAAAACATTCCAGACCAATACACCACTCCTAAAATTGA